>JAYMFT010091446.1:0-14014 GCA_038088735.1 Panulirus argus | reverse complement strand
AGGGAGCTGTGGTTTCGGTGCATTACACATGACAGCTGGAGAATGGACGTGAGCGGATGTGGCCTTTTCTCTTTCGTCTGTTGCTGTATATATATATATATATATATATATATATATATATATCGGAAGACTCGATCGTTCGTATCTAAACTATTGCCATCACTGCACACTTGCGTCACGAGACGGTACAAGCACTCTCAAACACCACCATGATTTGCCGTTGCGACACTTGACGTCTCGTGTGTATATAAATGACCTGTTGCCACTCTGGTCCTTGCCACAGGGGAGGGTGTGGTTGGGGTGGTTTTGTTTGGTGGTGAGGCCGTACCTTATGACGGAGTGGAAGCAGGAGGAGCCTGTGGCGGTGGTGGTGGCGGCGGCGGTGGTGGTAGTAGTAGTAGTAGTAGTCGCCAGTGTGGGTGACAGTCCCGTCTCACGTTGTGGCTGGCCCGGTGTTTATATACACGAGTGTGGTGGACACGTGGGAGTCACATGTCGGCCCTCCCCCTCTCAGCCGTTCTATGCAATCATTGGCTGTGGTGTGTTGGCCTGTGGCCCCGCCCACTCTAAGGCCACCGCCCACGCCTACAGGGCCAAGGTCACACCAACGTCAGGTCACCTCTTTCACCCTGACACTGGCTGGAGTAGGTTGTACCCATCTCCATATCTGTCGTTTGACTAGGAGCAAAGCTCACGTGGGGGTTGATCCACACACCCACCTGCCACCTCCTCCCTCTCTCCCTCCCTCCCTGTGACAGTGACAATCCATCCCACACCCTCTCCTGTTACTCCTGTCACTGCAGCAGTGCCTCCTTCCTTCCGTATAATCGACATTCGCTTTCAGTGACAGTAACAGCATCTTCCATGGCAAAACCAGCCCCTTCCTTGCTAGTACCAACTGTCTCCAATCACGGTGCTACTTACCCCACTTCTTGACAGCACCTGTCCCTATGACAGAAAAAAAATCCACCTCCCCTCATGACAGGACTATATAACTCCACTCCTGTCATTCCAGGCAGGACCCATAGCTTGAAATCGAACGTCCTCCTCTCGTGACAGAGCACGACGGAGCCTTCCACTCCTACCTCGCCCCAGCGGCATCACCTCTCTTAAGACACCTGGGCCCTCGTGAGAGGACGCCAGCATCCCAACCTACTGACAGAACGAGCTCCCTTAATAGTACCAGGCTCCTGTTCACTGGTACGAGGCTCCTTCCCTACCAGCACCAGTGCCTTTTGTTACCCACCAGGTCCACCTCCTTACTTACCTACTAGCACCATTCTCTTCGTTACTAGCTGGTACCAGGCCATTCCTTAATTACTAGGACCTTCCCCTTCATTACCAACTAGTACCAGATCCTTCCTTATGAGTACCAGTCCGCTGCTTACCTGTACCAGACCCCTGCTGTTACGACGGAGTGTCACAGCTGTTACGAGTCGTCCTCCTCCTCTACTGAGGTAGCGTCAGTACACTCTGTACTCAGGAACCCTCGTCTCCCATGCAGTGCATAATCCTCTCGCTCATCGGCTGAAGACGCAAGCTCGTTGGCGTTTTCTTGGTCTATTTATAAGGCCAGTTTATCTGGTCCAAGTGGAGTACTCTGGCAAATACAAGCCAGACTAACTTCTTGTCCTCAGGAGAGTTCCTTGTCCTCCTCAGCCGTCTGGCACTCTGTGGCGCCCCCTCTCTCTGACCAGGCCTGCTTCAATGAGGCAGTATCTACTCACCAGTCTCAGTTGATACGCATGTTCGACACGTCCAAGAGGGCAGTGTGTATGTGTGGTATGAACCTGATCTAGCCCTTTGATGAATAGACTAGATACAGATCATCCTGTCCTTACAACAACTATCTCTGCCCTCAGAGCGTGATCTGATGACAGCATCCTTTGCTCTGAACAACGCAGAATACTCGTATTTACATGTGACATCCATTCACAGTCACACACCCCTCTCATGACGATATTAGAACACCTCCTGTCACAACATCAAATTCCTTTCGAACTCCACAATCACACCCTTACCAGAGTCCTGGGGACACCACCAGAGACCTTGGGACATCACTAGAGTCCTTGGAATATCACCGGACTTCTGGGGACACCCCTAGAGTCCTGGGGACACCACTAGAGTCCTGCGGACACCACCAGAATCCTGGGGACACCACCAGAGACCTGGGGATACCACTAGAGTCCTTGGGATATCACCGGACTCCTGGGGACACCACCAGAGTCCTGGGGACACCACCAGAGCCGTAGGGACACCATCAGAGTCCAGGAGACACCACTAGAGTCCTGGAGACACCACCAGAGTCCTGGGGACACCACCAGAGTCCTGGGGACACCACTAGAGTCCTGGGGACACCACCAGAGTCCTAGAGACACCACCAGAGTCCTGGGGAGACCACCAGAGTCCTGGGGACACTACCAGAGTCCTGGAGACACCACCAGAGTTCTGGAGACACCACCAGAGTCCTGGGGACACTACCAGAGTCCTGGAGACACCACCAGAGTCCTGGAGACACCACCGGACTCCTGGGGACACCACCAGAGTCCTGGGGACACTACCAGAGTCTTGGAGACACCACCAGAGTCCTGGAGACACCACCAGAGTCCTGGGGACACCACCAGAGTCCTGAGGACACCACCAGAGTCATGGAGACACCACCGGACTCCTGGGGACACCAACACCACCAGCGCAACATGGGACATCTCACAGTCATGCGGACTCCTGGACGCCCCCCTCCTAATCAGACAACCAACACAGACATTTTTTTTTTAAATTAATTCGGTCATTAATACAGCACGCGAGAGAGGCAGCCTTGCTCATTATGTCATTATTACCAATTGTTATTATAATCTTTTCTAAGTTGAATTGATTCAAGTCGTTGAGGTGGCTCTCATAGGATAATAATGATAGTAATAATGAGAATGATGATGATAATAAATATAGTAATGATGATAATGATAATGATAATACTAATAATAATAATAATAACAATAATAATGATAATGATAATAATAATGATAATAATAATAATAATAATAATTATAATGATAATAATGATGATAATGAAAATGATGATAATAATGATAATAATAATGATAATGATGATATTGATGATGATAACGATAATGTTTTAGTGACTGCCTAGGAGTGATTTGTGCTGACAACGCCGGCAAAATTTATTGTGCACCCCATACTCATCCTGTGAGCGGTAGCGCAAGAGGATTTACAGAGGCCATGAAGGATCTCGTAGTCAGATCCCAGTGGGTTTGACATTACTTATAGGATTCTGCGAATGGAGGCATATCCCACCTCGAGCCTACATGGGAGTAAAATTGATAACTGTAGTTCCATTGAGGAATCCGTAGGGGTTTCATAGCTCGTAGGAATGCCCTTAGTATCATAGTGGGGACTTTGGGGTGACTCTAAGCAGTGAGAGATGACCTTACTCCCTTATTCCCGTCGGCAAGGTACTTACCCTTGCCTTAGGGAAGATCTGAACGAATCTCATACAGTAATATTCATTTCATTCGTCCTGGGGTTGGCCAGAAGCTAATAGCTTCCATTTCCAGCTGTACTGACACGAGAAAAGCAATTTGAAAGGGTGATTAGAACACCTCTCTTGCACCACCGAGCTGTGTCGTGTGGTTCAGGTACCCAAGGCGACGTGGTGTCGAAGGGCCGGCCATCTGGATGTTGCTTCTCACTCAGCACAAATACACGGTAAATCAGGCGAAGGGACGTGGAAGTTGGTGCGGGGTGAAGTTTGACCAGGTCATGTGGAGGTCGCCCAGTCATCTGGAGAAGTAGGTGTGAATGACAGTGGGTGGAGAGAGAGGTCGCTATACGAGCGTTCACATCCCTGCAATGAGCATGAGCTACCTATTGATCAGGGTCTTTAGTCAGGGTCTTTAGTCATGGGGTTCGTAGTCAAGGTCTTTGTCAGGGTAGGTCAGTTCCTAGGATTCATTACTAGACAGATTGAGGAAGCTAAGCCTTCATATACCTCCCCTTCACAGTTTACCACAATGTGGTAGGAAGGTCGTGAGGTGGAGAAGGCCATGGGTCTTTTATAGGGTCTCTGGATTGCCATGGGACTCGTACACTGCACTACGGAAAGGTGGAAGTCAGCCAGGACTCCCTCTGTAGCACATAGTGTACATCTCACTCACATTTGCCCCACTGTTCTCCCCACAGTAAATTCATTGTCACTCATCCCCTTGACTGTACACACACACACACACCTTTTACATAAAAGTCCTGTATCCATTAAGTGGAATGGTTATTAGGGAGGAGTTTGAGTCGCTCGTAAAGGAGGCGGCTGGGCTGCCAGCCTTGGCAAACCTCCCACTGCGTAATAAAAACACCAAATGATTGCCCATCTGAAAATATCTTTAGTTCCTCGATAACTCGTAATTAACAGATTCACGATTAGAAGCCATTATTGCCACTTCAGAGGAGGCGCCGCTCTCTCTCTCTCTCTCTCTCTCTCTCTCTCTCTCTCACGCACACACACACACACAGAGGGTCTTCCGCTTGTTCCCCACACCACCACTTTGGACAGACGATGTACCACAGTCTCCTACCACCCTGAAGCCCCGGCGGTGGTGGTGGTGGTGGCTGTGGCGGACCCCAGGCAACACTGTGGCGCTGACCCTTCCTTCCACGCAAAATACCTGCTGGATCAGTGAGCCTCGCAGAGGTGGGATTCACTCATCCTCCCCCGTCCACGGTAGCGTTGGTGGTGGTGGTGTGTATGGTAACTGGCCGGAGATTAGATAACCTTGTGGTGGAGAAAGTCGCCGTCAGGGGGCCCCTCGGTACGCGACCCACACCCACAGCAGGTGCCGGCTTTTGTTTACTTACTCGTCAATAACGTGGCCACGCGATAGGGACAGATCAAACTCCATCGCAGATAAGGATGCCTCCTCCTCCTCTGATTCTTTTCTTCTTAATCGGCAGAAAACTGTGGTTTGTGATGTCCTTGCGCGTGCGCCCCGATAAGTTGGAGGGGTGAGTCTTCATCCGAAGGTTAATTCACAAGTGGTTCGGTGTATCAGTAAATTTCCCGATAAATGGCAAAGTTTTTTTGGGTTTAAGTATTACCTTCAAATGACGGTCGCTCTGGGTTTTCAGTAGAGTAGCTCAGGATGTGTTTGGGTAAATACTGTCTGTATGTTACCCCAATGCTGGCGCAGACATCCTTAGCACCACTTCAAGTCGCGTTTACGGAGTGGAATAGCTATTTTTTTCCACAGTGGGTTCCTCTGACAATGAACTGATCTTTGAAGAGAAACGGGTAAATGGCTTCTTTCCTTTTGTGGATCCAAAGCATCTCTAACGACTTTGATTATGGCGATATTTTCGTGTCTGCCGTGTCCCATCCCATCTTCTTTCCCCCCTACACAAATTCCGCTCAGTAAAATCCATGGCCTCGGTGGGACTCAAGCATGTACGTCTCCTTCGTCTGAGGTGCCTAATTCTACCTATACCATCGATGACTTGAATACTTCAGGCGTACAAACCTCGGACACAAGTAACTCAGCCCAACACCACAAGCAGAAACACAATGAAATGATAAGATTATTCGGTTCTCAGGCAAAAAGAAGCAGAACTTTCCCAACTTTTAACAGGCCACTCGGCCCCTGACCTAGTTCTTCGAAATGGGAAAAAACTCTCTCTCAGACAAGGTGACGACCACCCCACTCCACCACCAAGCAGAGATAATATTCTTATGTTACTCACAGCATTCGACCTCTCGTACTCATCCGGTATAGAGAGGAGCGACAGACTCTGATCTTCCGCAGCTGTAGACCTTGAAGGGACGGATAGTGAAGATACAGACAATGCTCCGGATGCATGGAATGAAACCCGTAGGGAAAAATGCGTGTGGTTAAACAGCAGTCCCAAGGAACAGATACAAGATTCATACCACATCCAAGATATCGTTGAAGCCAAACACCACAGCACCAAGGCACTTACTAGTCTACACTCATACCTATGGCCGGACATATGCCCCACACCGGCAGTGTGATTGTCCTCCAGCTGACCATAAACTGCCAGCGACTCTATGTGGATGGTCATTGACTGGGCAAGAAGTGTGGGGAAAACTGGGTGAACTCTCTAGTCTCAGTATGCGATCAAGAGCGCTCTGGTAAAGTACGGCGCACGAATTCACGAACACTTGGAAATCGCATTTAGAACTACGCTTCAAGATATACTGGAATTATTTACCCAAGCCCACGACAAAAAAGAAATGACCGAAATGGTTTGGTGAGCCAGAGAGAAGAGACTGCTACATAACCTGACTGGGCTCCGTGGAGTTAAAATTGACCCAGAACAAAGACAGAACCCACGGCTTCTGACCCCTAACAGCCCTCACTCACTGACCTTCCAAACAGTCATCCCAAAACACCAGAGTACTCGCCCCCCCCCCCCCTCTACCTCCCCAGCGGAAGAGCCAAACATGGGGAAACAAATCCCCTCCTGAAGCCACATTTTAAAGACGCACCCTCTCTCTACCTCCTCCTCCCCAGCCAAGCGTCTTAGACAGCCCTGTGTTCAGCGCAAGAAGACCTTCCTAAGAGGCCTTGAATACGCCGGGGTAACAATGATCCCAAATATAACAAGGGACGCCAGATACAGACACCTCCTCACTAACTCTCTCTCTCTCTCCTCCTTCAGTCGTCCCTACTGTGTGTTATCGGTATACGCACACACACACACCACAACCACAATACTACTGTTGTTGTCCTTATGCATCGAGCTGCAGCACGCAGAGAGAGGGCGCTACACCGCTGACCCACAAACACGTGAGAGAATTTTTGGATATTGCTCCCACCACACAGGGCTGTGTGACGAAGGCATGGTGTGTGTGTACACATACGCCCCGGCGCTCCAGTCCCTACCACTGACTGCTTTACGAGTGCCGTTCACTGTATCCCATACTAGAAATAGAACGAAACGTAATATAACCAGAAGATGAGCTATTTCAAAATCTATTATAACAGAAGGTTAACCATATACGTGCATAAACAGCTTGTAAGTCCATCTCGTGTTCTCATGGGCATCATAAACAACTATTCGGGATCTTGCCCTCTAGGTTGTGTAATAACAGAGACTCTTTGGCTATCTTTAAACTTAAGCTTTTACCGGCTAGGGAGATTGGTATATCCAGGGAAGTGGTGTGTGCAGGGGAGTGGGGAGGGGAGGAGGAGGATGATCCTGGGGTGACAGGGGGAGTTGGTTGTGGCTGTCAAGACGGTGGCAGAGTAGTTGGTTTGGTGGTGACTCTGTGTGTGTGTCATGGTGGCAGGGTCGGTATATGTTGGCAATGTGGTGGAAGGAAGTATCAGTGTCTTTCTGGCTGGCTGGTGATCTTGGTGTCAATTATGACAGGTGGGTTAGCGCAAGGGAGTGTTGGCAGGGAGGTGATGGAAAGGTTATAACTATGATGTTGACAGGAAGTGTGGGTACCGCAAGATGGTGTTGCTGTTGGCAGTGGTGGAATGGCAGAAACAGCAAGGTAGAAGTGAGGGGAAAGCTCTAGTGATTAGTGAATGGTGGCAGATGAGTGATGACAGGATTGAAATTGGTGACAACAGTCTTCTTGAACCGATTGATGTTGATAGGAATGTTGGTAACAGTGCAGTTGGTAATTTTTGCGCTGGAGGTGACAGAGAGGTGACGGGAATATGGCAGTGAGAGTGTAGTGAAGATGAAATGTCTTTGCAAAGAGATGCTATGAAACTGTGATAGCCATAGCATGGCCCTCACAGCTTATGGTACTGTCGGACTATTCAGTCTATTTGATAGTCGTAATTAGGTAGTTAATCACTATAGTGGTCATAGAGACACAATAGTCACATACTATGACAGTTTCATTGACGCAGTCAGCAACTATCGTGGTCTTGGTGAGATAGTAAAGTACTAATGTGGTCGTGGAGACATAGTCAGATTACTATTACAGTCGTAATGACGTAGTCAACTACTATCGTGGTTGTAGTTAGATAGGTAGTGTCAGGTAGTTTGGTAGTTTTTGCAATGTCGCCTGTTGTTCGTCAGCTGTCGCCCTGTGTTGTGGTCATACAGGACTCGGGCTACTCCACCTGTCACGTCTGGTCCCCGTCAGCAGCTGGTGGGCCTGGCTGCTCCTGCCCCTCCTCCTCCTCCCGCTGTGTTTTGAAACATATCCTCTGTTTTTTCCCCTCTCTCTCCCCCACACCACTGATCCTCACCCCACCAATCCCACCACTGTCTAGACGCTGTCTAAGGTGGCACCAGGTCTTCCCTCCATATCGAGAAGGGCGTGTTTCAAGGGCATGTAAAACAGATGAAAGATCTCGACCGCAACTCAAAAGATCTAATTTAACTTTATATATAATGTTGAGACCAAGGAAGAATCAGTCACTGTTTTTGATCCTACTGACTTCTGACGGTACAAGTTCGTTATTCGTCATTTTCGTGAAGTTTAGTATTATCTCTAAAGTGGTTTAGTACTCAACAGAACACAATATGTTCTTCCTCCTTCGGCACGAAATATTAATAACAGGAAGGCTGAGTCAGGGTTGCAGGTCGTAAATACCGGTCAGTAGTTCACATGAGACAACTGCTGCTACTGCTGGTAGTGTTTCTAGGCATCCACTTTGGTTGGGACCAGGTAAAGGTGTCACGCCCCCAGGTATACAGATGGGGTCTGTTGCTGGCGAACGAAAACACCAGCGCACCTCCACACGCGCGGGGCAACAGACAACAACATTCAGCATTACTGAAAAAATGGAATATATCCTGGGTGAACATGGCTTTGGATCACGTGCTTTATGACCATGGATGCATTAGATGATTATGCTTGGTAGTATGCCGTCTTTAGTGAAGTCCGATTTCCTTATGCCTCACAGGAGGGAATCAACCCCCCAAATCCTCACCGTGATGCAGGCACCTTGCCGTGTTGTGGTGGGGTCCCTATCCTCTTGAAAATGTACTTATGAGTGCTGAAGTCTTCACACGATTTGTATAGCACATTACCCGAAGCACTGGCAGTTTACCAGGAAAGGAAAAAAACGAATGTGTGGTTAGCGAGGTAACCAAAGCCACTCAAGGTCTGGCCACCACGATAAGAAAAAAAAAAGTAAGTGAAATCTGATCTTTAGCTATGTCGCCTGCAGCAGTGTGTGAGGTGGTGATAAACTCGCCTTATCTCTGTGGTTGTTGAGGACGCGATAGCAGCAGATATGGTGGTTGCTGACAATGGCGAGGGTAGGCGTGTTGGCCAGGGCGTGGTGCTGGGGGCGTGGTGTCTGAGAGGGGGCGTGGTGTTGGATGTGATGAGAGAGTATGGCGAAGGTAGGAATGGTGAGGGAAGGTATGGTGAAGGGAAATGTATTTGAGGAGGGAGTGTTAACGTGTGACTTAGGAGAGTGTGTTAAAGTAAGGTGTGACGCAGGAGGGAGTGTTACAATAACGTGTGACGTTAAAGGGTGTAGTAATGTAAGGAATTGTGAAGGAAGTGTTCTGTGTAAACCTGTCTCTTCAAATGGCAAGGGGATCCATACACTCGTATTGCTCTTCGTCTCATCCTTCTGCTTCCATGACAATGGTTCTCTGGCTTCCCAAAGCCACTCGCATTTACTTCCTCTCCTCATAGCTTCCCCAACTAGCCTACAGCTTTGTTGCTGAAGACATATTATCTTGCGTAAACCTTCATGCTCACTTCTATAATGAGGAAAGGTGTCAGGTGAGGGAAGGTATGATGAGGCAGGACATAACGAAGGTGATAAGGAGGGAGGGGATATGATGATACGGTGAGAGACAATGCTGAGAGGGAAGGTTTGATGAGAGGAAAGTGTTTGTGAGGGAGTGTGTCGTGAGAGAGGGCGTAGTGAGGGGGAATGTCTTGTGAAGGAGGGAGTGTTAGTTAGTGCAGGAAGCCATAGTGTGGGAGGATATGGCATAAGGGAGCGGTTTGGATCAAGTTACAAGGAACCCGGGTGTGGTGCGAGAGGGCGTCGTGTCGGAAGGACATAATGTAGAACATTATGTAGATGGGCGTGCTATGGCGGGACGTAGCGAGGAAAGAGAGGTTGTGCAGCTGGTTTTAGTGCTGTACAACAGCATGTGGAAGGGCATGGAGTACTGCAGCATGATGTGGAAGCCTGATGCAGCAGGAGAGAGTATGGCAGAGTGGTGTCGGAGTCGTTAATGTGGTCGGAACGCTGCCGTTGTGGTCCTGGATGCTTATTGTGGTGGGGGAATGACGGGATGTGGCAGGAGTGTGGTGTGGCAGGGCGGTGACCCAGGAAAAAGGGCAGTGTTGCTTGTCGTACGACAGGAGACACTGACGTAGGAGAGCATCATTTGGCAAGACGTGGTGTTGGAGAGAGTGTTGTGACGAGGCGTCACGTTGCACGGCTTGAGACGGGAGAACGCCGTGTAGCAAGGTCGAGTACAGGGAAGTATGTCCTGGCGCTACTTAACGTAGCTGGGTATGGTGTGGTGTGGGAAGGCGTTGGATAGCAGGTCTCTGTGGAGGAGGACATAGTGTGGCACTAGACAGTGTGGTAGTTGCTCTATGGCAGTGCTATAGTGTTCCATGCCACGATGTTGCAGGTCACACTGGGCAGGCTAATAGTGTTCTACGCTCTGGCGTGACAGACCATGCAATGGCAGGCTATGCTGTCACGCCCTTAATGAATTACGCTACTTGGGGGTCATGAGATCCCTTTGTCACATCTCGTGGCGTGACCTAGAGGGTATGGGGAGACCCGACCCCTCTCGAGAGACAGAATGGTCAGAATCAATCCCAGAAAGATGTCTCAGGTTTGTGAGTCTCGTACCATCATGGCCGAGTGGATATGCTTACGCTTTGCCAAGCATGTGACCAAGGTTCGAATCCTGGGTGCATAGGGGTCAATAATATCCAACGATATATGTATGAATTTCCATAGTAAGGAAGATAGATTAATTGAAAGATATTTCCGTGCGTAGTTTTAATAATAATGATCCTATAGTAACACCTGCTTGTTTACTGTACACAGGGCACCTTACCTTTAAAATGATTTATTTATTTTTGACAGTATAAAAAGAGACGCTCCGTTGACAGGTTATGTACTGTGTTGTCTCGTTAACTTACTTGGATTCATTTTTTCCATGATAGTGTGTAATATAGTCTATCTATCTCAATTAACTTTATCTTCCTCCATGATTAAAAAGGTTATTTGACCTGCCTCGTCGAGAACCATCATCTGTGTGTGTGTGTTACAACGAACTGCAAGCTCGTTGCAGTTGTGAGGTCTTATCTTTCTTGTTGTGACAATGACTCATTTTCACCCAAGCTTAGTAATATCCCGGGGGGGGGGGGGATGGAAATTAAGAGAGAGGGAAAATATGAGGATAATATTGGAGGATAGGAAAGATGAGAAAGAAGACAGATTGAGGGAAGAAGCGGGAGAAGGAAGGAAAGAAGTAGATAGATCAGTGAATGCCTGAGAGACGCAAAATAAGAGAGATGGAGAAGGAATGAGAGGAAGAGGGAAGAAGAAGGAAGAGGTGGAAGAGGAAAGACTGGGGTGGTTCTGTTTATGAACAAAGCTCCGTGAGGGACAGGCTAATAATCATGAGATTAGATCCGTTAAAACTCTGCTCACGGCTCCATCACGACTGGCGGGGATGTTTAACCTTGAGTTGGAACTGAAGTCCGCCTGGCGACTCTCTGGTTATGGCCGAGTAATCAGCACAGAAAGAGATAAAAAAGTGAGGCGTCTTCTTGAATCCATACTGCTATAGCATGATTGTTGTACAGGAAAATTAACATTATCGTAACGTTAATAGTTTGCGTTTTGACGCTGGTGCTGCAAGTTCAAAGCCTCATTGAGACAGACTGTGATGAAGCATTCTTGTTAGGCAAGATTTAAAAGAGGTCTTTGCCCCACGTGTTTAACAAGTTCCTCTGATGATGTAACACTTCCTCTTAAGTTAAATAATTGCATGACAACAGTGGGAAAGAGGGTGTGAGTTCATTCGCTTCATATTTCTCTCTCGCGTTTTTTTTTTTTTCCTACCCAAAGCAACTCCGTTTTACTCCCTGCTGGATTTTATATTCTTACAGTTAGTATTAACTTAGCTGTCACCCAAGACGGCCATGATTGGCCAAATATTTTCCTCAGTGCCAATTCGGATTGTCTAAGCAGGGGAAAAAATATATATATAAACTAGTCATTGACAGTACATCCATAATCAGTTATATCTTGTGTACCTCGACATTATTTGATGATAGGCTGCTGATAAGCCAATCCGATATCGTCTCTCGAACGAATTTTATTTTTAGCAAACGTATCTTGACCTAACCCATTCCCCAAACCACAACAACTTAGCCCTAACCCATCCTGACTTATAGTTAACCTATAGTTAACCTAGGGCAAATCAAACTAACTTGAGGGATTCATTCTGCTAATCTTAACTTTAACCACCAATTTTTTTCTAATTTAACCTAACTTAACCTAACCTAACCTAACCTAATTTTGCCTTACCTAACCTAAAGTAACCGAACCTAACCTAACCTAACCTAACCTAACCTAACCTAACCTAATTTTGCCTTACCTAACCTAAAGTACCGAACCTAACCTAACCTAAACTAACCTAACCTAACCTAAACTAAACTAAAGTAACCTAACTTATTCTAACCTACTTAACCTAACTTAACCTAAACTTAAGTAACCTGACTTAATCTAACCTACCTACCTAACCTAACTTAACCTAACCTAACCTAACCTAAATTAAAGTAACCTAACTTAATCTAACGCACCTAACCTAACTTAAAGTTACCAAACTTAATCTAACCTAACCTAACCGAAACCTACCTTAACTTTAACCCTAATTATCCACAGTGATAAACTTTCGTTTATAACATCAGAGAAAAACTTAATCACCCCTGACTGAATAAGTACATGATTCACTTAGACGAGCACAAGTTATAAGCAGTGTGTGTGTGTGTGTGTGTGTGATACCAATACACTGTTACACTAACAAACAACTGAGTCATTTTTCCTTTGTGAGTCCAAGCAGAGGGTTCGGAGGATACTACGCCTTTGCTTTTTTTGCCTAACCCCCCCACCCCCACACACACATCTCCATGACCAGGGCTTGCAGCCATGAACAGAGGGACGAGTGTGGTGGGCTGGAGGAGACGCAGGTCATGCGCACCCCGCCGCCACGGTTGGTTACTAAGGGCCTTTTGCCAAGGGTCATGAAGCCTGGCACAAACTGTGTTTCGACTCCTCCTCCTTGGCTGACTGCAGACAGGCTGGCGGGTAGGCAGCCTAGCTCGCCACGCCACAGTCCTCAGTGTATACAAGCACAGGCCTTTCTCCTGCGTGTGACATGTGACCGTTACTAAATTACGTTACTGCTCGCACACACACACACACACACATTACAAACAAAGACATGGACCAACAGAAAACAAACACATTTGGATTTATCATTACTTATATCCTTAAACACACACACGCACACACACAATCATAAAAGTTAATAATCCTAGTATTAGAGAAAATCCAGCGGACCAGTTCGTGCTATCTGGATTTGATTGACAGTAAAATCACATACAGGTTTTTAAGGCAGATGTGAGAGAGCTGAGACCTACTCTGGAACTAGATACAATAAGACTAAGATGTGAATTTTGTTCATAGGGTAATCTAGTGTCGATTTGGATCCCCGGTACCTCTGTCTGTGTTGTGTCCAGCCAGTTCTTGAGACGAACACTGGCGGCTTTCCTTACCTCCTCCTCCTGTGTTATGTTTGACACTCACAGCCAACACTCACACTCTCGTGTAAGGATGCTAGTGCACAAACGAAGCGCCAGTCATCTAATGTAGTGTTCATGATTCACTGTTGTATTTTTTGATGTTAGCTGAGACGGCACGGGCAACTGAGGCCCTAATCAAGGCCATCTCATTAGCGCTATATATATATATATATATATATATATATATATATATATATATATATATATATATAT
>JAYMFT010091435.1:0-14014 GCA_038088735.1 Panulirus argus | reverse complement strand
AAAAAAAAAAAAAAAAAGAAGAAGAAGAAGAAGAAGAAGAAGAAGAAGAAGAAGAAGAAGAAGAAGAAGAAGAAGAAAACTACTACTACTACTACTACTTGGGGGGGGGGGGGGTCTGTTTATGTCTCCTTGTAAGCTGATGCAATCTTCCTCACTTTTCACTTTCCTCATGACTCTTGTATCACCTGCAAACATATTTAGGTAAAAGTCTATACCTCCTAGCAAGTTAATTACATTGATCAAGAAGAACAGAGGTCCTACAAGAGTGAGTGAGTGTGTGTTTTGGGGGGAGGTTTGCATAATTCAGTGTTGACTCAAATGTTTGGTTATCTTCTCTTCATACATGAGTACACCTACCTCATCAACTCAACACAGTTAGCATAACTGAGCTGACTGCTTACGTTCTACAGGTAATTCATAAAAATTGCACATTCCAAACTCAGAGGAGAATGGAAAGTGTCTGAGACAAATAAAAAATGAATAATCCTTTACACCTGCTGATCTTAAAGTAATTATATGGTAACAAAGAAGGACCCATCTTGCTGACAGTGAGAAATAGTGTCTTGGATATGTTTAGGATACTAAATGAATAATCACTGTATTTATATTGAATGGGGACTTAAAATATCTACCAAGTATGAAAAGCAGGAACTAGTAAAAATACTTGGTCATTACAAAAAAAATAAAAATTTCATAAATACTCAGATATGAATAGAGTATTACAGTATATTTATTCATAAATAAGCTACACTGACAAAAAGGCTGTGAGCCAAACTTATTTCATATCATGTCATGAATGGCTTAGCATCATCCACACTAAATTCAGCTCTTGACAGGACACCAGTTGGGGTTGTTTTTGTTCTGACAGACACCATGAAACCCGATAATGCATGTGAGGGAGGCATGTTAGGATAGATTTAAGTGGTGACTCTTTTGCTGTGGCCACCCCCTTGATGGGAGTTCACAGAGGGAATGGGCATCAGAATACAAAAGAGTAGAGTAGCCAACAATTCAAGTAACTTCCTATCAAATAGCTCCTTCCCTGACCAAGCAACGCTTCACTTATCAGACACTTACTTCATCATCTGATGCTGCTGCCATTCTTCCACCACCACTTCCTGCAGAAAGCAGTTGTACTTGCAGTTGCTGAACCTAAAAAATAAAGATTATTCTGAAAATAATTCTTTACCACGAATCTTATTTCTGAAAGAAGAGATATGAATTATATGTATTACAAGTACATCAATACTGGTAATCATACAATGGTTATCTATTACAGGCTTATCATAAAGCATAGATTAAAGTCCTAACCAACAAACCAAAGGTTGCCCTAAACACACAAACTGGCTGTGATATATTCTGATTTACAAAAGCTGATCCGCATCCCTTAAATATAGTAGTCAACCTTCCTTAGCTCTACCATTTCAATCCCTTAGTTATGAATCAGTCCATGCAGGAAGGAAACCCAATTACCACGGCTCCCATCTGTCAAATTACAAATATGACACCACCAATAAAGCTATTTAATGTAACTGCTTGCAAGTTTTTTAGAACTGACTGACATGATTTGGACAAAACATGTCTCATCAAGGGATCTTGGGGGAGAAAGAGAGACAATGTAGAAATTAATCAGGGCTCCACCTGACTTTTTTGAGTGGATGTGTGTACACTGGATAAAAAAGTGTCAGTGCACAATGGGTCTAATGCCTTCCACAATGATTCAACCAGTTCCTGATGTGGGAGGGTTGGTATGCCTAGGCGAGGTTGGTCTGTCAGGTATGAATCACACAGCAAATCTTGCGGAACCTAAGATAAGGTACACAGATTCATTATTTTACTCATGGAACATGCCACTTTGTGGTATTTCAGTTAACATAGTCATTGTTGCCCACCAGTGACAAGGTCATGCCCGTCATGATGGAAACCTCACAGGCAATATGATGAGCTACTGTAGCCCTCAGTGATGAGGGATACAGCATTTTGATGTTGCCCAGCAGCTTGGTATTCACTGAAACACAGCAGCACAGTGGATTCAGCAACATACCAAAACAGATGCTAGAGACAACATTTCAATGCATATATAACATTATATATTATTCACAAAAATAAAAAGGAAGGAACAGAGAAGGGGGCCAAGTGAGGATTTTCCCTCTTAGGCTCAGTCCTTTGTTCTTAATGCTACCTAACTAATGCGGGAAATGGTGAATATGTATGGAAAAAAAAAATCTTATAAAATATAACATTTCCTAAATATCTGACAGGATGTATCACTAATAGCTGACATAGCACCCTCCTAACATTAGAGCTACCAATAAGTAGCAGGTCAGACACAAATTTCTTAGTATCCGTTGGACTGAGTGTCATTGTTTCAACACATATTGTGCATTGATACTTTTATCACAAGTGCAAATAATTAACTATCTGAACTGTACAGGAAGGGAGTTGTACATTCTCTGTTATAAAGTTTTTTAATTTCAATATGCTAACTGCATTCACTAAGCCTTCAGTCATTTTATTTCATTCATAAAGATAGATATATCCACCACTCTTAGACTACAAGAGTGCTTCCTCATCTTTTTTAACAAGTTTCTGGTTAAATTTCATGCTATGTCCTCTTGTTGTTCTACCC
Source organism: Panulirus argus (assembly GCA_038088735.1). Taxonomy (NCBI): domain Eukaryota; kingdom Metazoa; phylum Arthropoda; class Malacostraca; order Decapoda; family Palinuridae; genus Panulirus; species Panulirus argus. The sequence goes on along the minus strand of JAYMFT010091435.1, from coordinate 11,385 downwards.
CTAAATCCTTGAAGAATTGTTCACTGTCTGTTTTAATAAATGAAAGGTTGTGCCAAGGTGGGGGAAAAAAAAAGAGAGAGAGAGAGAGAGAGAGAGAGAGAGAGAGAGAGAGAGAGAGAGAGTTCCCTAAAATTCAGCTCTCTTAACTTTGGTCACATCTTTGATGTTCTCCTCTGAATCTTCTCTTTTAGCATTTTGTTCTACTGTAAGTGTGGTGGTCAAACTTAAAAGCATATCCTTGTCTGGTCCTTATGTGAACTGCTTCCTGAAAAAATCCTTATCGATGAACCTGAATGTTCTTCTAACATATGCTGACAGACACTTGGTCTCCCTAACAAATGTCTTAGGATGGAACTCTAGTGACAGGTTAGGGAAAATTCAACTCCCAAGTCTTTCTCACACACTGAGTGTAATTACTTATTTTAACTGAATGAGGAAAGAGGTATGCACTTGTGGGGCCCTATGTCTTCAACATTCTCAAGTAAAATACAACTTCTTAAATCTATGTATGCTGTCTACATCACCCTTTTCCTTGGTCATTCCATTCCACTCATCCATCACTCTTATGCTTTAAGAATAATGTACTTCTTTTCATTTCTTTTACAAGTTTTTGCTTAATTTCATAATACATATGAAATTTATCTGCTTCCTCCAAGACGACCTCTTTCTCCAATCCAACGCTCAAACATTCCTGCTCTGAGGCCATTCTGGCAAGGGATCAGGCATGTTAGGCTTGAAAAAAAATCTCATTCCTGCAACTCCCATTCAGCATTTATCAGTGCACGTAATCATTGCATGAACATTACCCTTGAGGCAAAGAGGTCTTTTATTCAAAGGAAGTGTAATAACCTCACCTCTTCATCCACTGATACGTCTTTCTGATCTTTAGCTAAGGGCATCGACAATAACTTCTGTCACTCTAGCTTTCCTTCATTTTCTGTTATGACAGTAATACAGCTGTCTCTCTCATAGATACAGCAACTCTCTCTGGTTCTCGTTTCTCTTTTAAATCTACCTTGGATGAGCCTAACATTCCTTCGCCCTTTTACTAATCCTATGCCCCATCTCATAATCTCTTTCTGAACTGTTAGAAATGCACTTTTCTCTCTGAACACAAGCAAGGCTTATGGTCCTGAAGGCATCCATCCCTGGGTAATGAAACAGTGTGCCCCAGAACTTGCACCAGTGCTTGCTCATCTGTTCCGTTTCCATTTAAAAATCGTAACTTTTCCTTCTTCTTGGAAGCATGTATTGGTACATCCCATCCCCAAGAAGGGTGACCATTCATACCATTATTGTGCTGCTTTGGCATCTACTATTTCCAGTCTTTGAATCGCTCCTCAACTCCAATATCATCAGACATCTTGCATCTCAAAGCCTTCTCTCTAATCACCAGTATGCCTTCTGTAAACAAGATCCACAAGTAATATCCTCTCCTATCTTACTAATGTCTGGTCAACATCCTTGAAAGATTCTGGGGAATCCTATTTAACTGCACTCAGTATATATAAAGCCTATGACAGGTTGTGGTATTGGGGTCTTATGTTTCGGGGTCTTATCTTTAAGTTCCCTTCTTTTGACTTCCCTCCCTCACTTTGCTCCCAATCTGGCCAATCTATAATTCCATGGTTGTTGATGGATCAGCCTCAATCCCCTTTCTCCGTTAAGAGTGGTGCCCATCAAGGTTCTGTCCTGTCTCTTACAATTTTTCACCTTTTTATCAATGTCTTCCTTTCTTCTACAAATAACCACTGGCACTCATATGCCGATGACTCATGACAACATTCCTCCATATCCTTCAATTCTGCTCCTTACTCTCTCACTCAATCTGCATCTCATCTCAATACAACTTCCCCAGTTAACTCAGACTTGGACAGGATATCCCAGTGGGGTAGATGAAATCTGGTTAAATTTAATGCCTCCAATACTCAATTTCTGCCTATCTCTCTATAAAAAATTCCTCACAACTTTCCTCTCTCCTTTAACAATTCTGTAATTTCACCTCTAGTCTTAATGAACATACTTGGTATTATTGTAACATCCACACTATCTTGGAAACCCCACATTACAGAAATAGATAACGCGTCGGAATATATTTTCTTCAGAAAAGTTGCTCCATTTACACATAGGATTGATCCGTCCTTGTATGCAGTACTGCTCTCACATCTGGGGTGGTTCTAGCTCTACATCCTTACTTGACAGAATTGAGCTAAAATCAGTCTGATTTATCAACTCTCCCAGGCCAACTTCAAAACTTGACTCATTTGCCCTGCAATGAAATGTTGGTTCACTTTCCCTCTTCTAAAGATATCACTTTGGTTTTACTCCTGAGAACTGGCTGCTTGTGTGCCTCCACCACTAGCTAGACCAAACAATACTCAGCAAGCTACTGCTATCTATCTATCTACCTATCTATACCTCTGACTGGCCATGGCATAAAGTCTCAACTTATCCCTGTCCTTACATGCATACCTTGCATACACCATTCCATGCATTCTTCCACCATTTCTCTCCCTCCAGTACTCTTCCACTCTATTTCCCCATGCCACTGGTGGTCTTCCTCACACACCAACCCCTTTAATTGTACTATAAGACATTCTCCTTGTACATTCCCCATCTTACCTTCTTTCCACGTACCCAAACCATCTCAAAGTATTATATTTCATCCACCCTTCCACCCCACAATTCAAATTCATTCCCTTTGCATTTCATTGCCATACCAAATCTCTCATACACAGCAGCTTTTCAGCTATCTCAACCATGCTCTTCTTACTGCTGCAACTCTCTTTTACCTTATCATTTCTTGCCCAATCAACCCACTTCACACCATATATTGCCCTCAACTATTTTATTTCCAACACATCCACCCTCTTCCATTCTGCCATAGCAAACTGCAGCATCACATGATTACTGTGTTGCTGATGGCAACTCAAGGGTGGGCTATTTTGATAACTATTTCCTTCCCTACACCTCAAAGCTTTGTAACTCTCTACCCTCTCATGTCTTTCCCAATAACTATGATATGACTTTTCATAAAAGACTGTTTTTTCTCTCCCTCTAAAATTCATAAATTCTTTCCTTTGTCTCTTCCTTTTCCCTTTCTTTAACCTGTTTATACTTCAATTCAGTCCTGGCCATGATGTGGACTTCTGTCCATGACTGGAGCATCCAAAAAAAAAAAAAAAAAAAAAAAAAAAAAAAAAAAAAAAAAGTTCTCTGGCTGCTCTATCCCCACATCTCTCAAAGAATAGTTCACAGACCACATCATGAATCTGCTTCAAAAACTTTAAATTTTTGTGATCATATCACCACTCACTCTTCTCTCTTCCAAGGTGGGCATATTTAAAGCCTTAGACCTTCTCCTGTTAATACTGCTCTCTTATTTCAGGAAGAATATGGTTGAGATGGCTAAAAAGGGTATGCTGAATGGTATGGACATATGGAAAGGGTCACTGAAAAGGGACTAAAGGGGAGGGTAAATAGGGGAAGAAACTTAAGATGTGATAGGATGAAGTAAAAATGCTTTGAGTGGTCAGGGAATGAAAATGCAGGAGGTCATGAGGGGTGCATGTAAGAGAATGCACTGAATCAGGGTAAACTACTGAGAGGTATGCAGGGCTTGGCTATGAATGGGGAAAATTACACATGACAGCTGATGACAGGATGTTAACATATGAGGATATTCTTTGTCTATTCCTCGTGCTACCTTACTGATGCAGGAAACAATGAACAAGTATGTAAAATCTTGATCACCAGTCAGTTTTCAACAAACACCTTGATAAGAAGTTCATTACTTTAAATTACAAAGGGTGCTCCATGCTCATAATCATACACTCAAATGCCATATCCCCAACTCTTGCATTCACATTTACCAACACAAATACTTAATCCCTTGCATCAAAGTTATTAAAACATTCACTCAGTAACAGGTATATAAGTGCTGGCAATCAACCACCTCTTATTGTCCATTTTCATTCTTGCTCACAGCCTGACACTCATTTCCTTACATTTTTTAACACATTCCAACAAATTCTCCATCAGCAGAAATGCCAAAATCACCCTTGCTGTCACCCTCACAACAATCTGAAACTACCCATCAGACATTCCCAAAACATTCTTTCCCTCTCCACTAGTGTACTGTTTCACTCATAGCCAGCACATCCAGGTTCCTCTTCCCAAACATATTACCTATCTCTCCCTTCTTTTCTTCCTGGTTACATCCATGAACATTCAGATCAGACACTCAGTACTGAGCCTTAAAGGAGGATGGGCACTCTTCATTTGTCTTCTTCTTTTCAGAAAGGAGGGGAGAGTTTTTCATACCTTTACTCCCACCCCTTTTAGTTACCTTCTATGACATGCAGGAAATAAAAGGGTAACAATCTGTCTCTCTGACCCCTAAGAATAAAACTGAACTACAAAAATGGTGGGTGTCTGTCAGTGAATATGCACCTGGTAGTGAGTAGAGTGAGGATGGGAGGCAAGTGTTTCGGGAAGATCTAGTTTCATAGTAATTGCATCTACATATATCATGGCTGTACCTGAAAGAAAAATCTGCTTCTCACATTTTCTAAGTAAATGAACCTTTACCTGTTGCCTCAACTTGGCTAATTCAGCAGCCTGAGGGTCTCTGTTAATAACTGGCTTATTCTTAATCTTGCGTGCACGGTCGGCATATCGCAGTGTACTCAATGTTTCCTCCAGGTTGCTGTCCGCAGGAGACACGCATGCTATCATCACTGTATGCGAGTTACCACCCAGGGAATCTGTAACATCAGAAGGTTAATATTCAATAAGTAATTCAGTCAACCACATAAAATATGAATTAAGACATGGTAAATGCACAGAACATGCAAAAATTTGAAAAATTGTATGACAGTGGAGAATTTTCAAGAGTTGGGGCCCAAAAGAAGTAAAACTCTCCTCCTCTTACAATATAAAAACACAGAAAGGGAAATCACAAAGAGGTAATTACATGTATGGGACAACACATCATTACTAGATCTTATCTTCGCACAAAATTTTTCTAAGGATGTTTATGTAATAAACAAGTTATAAAATTACAGATGAAACGAGAATTAAAGACATAATCATGGAAACTACACAGAACTTAACAATTTCTTCATACATATTCACCATTTCCTGCGTCAGCAAGGTAGCGTTAAGAATAGAGGACTGAGCCTCAGAGGGAAAATCCTCACTTGGTCCCCTTCTCTGTTTCTTCTTTTGAAAAAGAAAAAACAGAAGGGGAGGATTTCCAGCCCCCTGCTCCTCCCCTTTTAGTCGCCTTTTACGACACACAGGGAATACATGGGAAGAATTCATTAGCAAAGGAACCTAGGTACTGTGGTGGAAGATTTTAAGTTCTTTACAATGAAGGAGTAGGAACTTGTGAACACTAACTTCAAATAGAGATGAAAGATTCAATAAAGATGTCAGAAAGTAAAGGAGCTTCAATATGAGTTGTGATAAAGATATTTGTGAAACTCCAGTCAGCTAGAATTTATAAGGTATAAAAGAACAAGGAATGAATTTAGCAAGATAGAAAAAAGGATGAACAAAGTAACTTTAAGAAGAAATTTTGTGAACAAGTCAGAAGAAAATCCTGATCTTTTCCAAAAATATATTAGGAGTAAATTATCAGTTAAAGAGCAACTACTCACATGTAAATGAAAAGTTCAATTGTTTTCACAATGAGAGACACTATACCTCTAACAGCAGATATGATATAAGGAGGTCTTAGAACTGAGTGAGCATAGCATCTAAAAGAAATTAACAGAATACCACACATTTTTAAGCCAAACAAGGCTCATGGTCCTGATAATATTTCACATGTGCTGATGGGTGTAGATACACTTCACAAACCTCTTGAAACACTGCTAAAGATGTTACTTGAGAAAGGCAAAGTGCTAAGGGAGTGCAAGAGGGCAAACATCATGCCTATCTATTAAAAAGGAGACCAGAGGAGCCAATGAACAACAGACCAGTCTCATTGAGGAGCATGGTTAGAAGGTACTGGAAAAGATAAATCAGAAAACAAATGGAAGCCAACTGGCTAGAAAGAAACTACCTTAATGACAGAAAGGATAGTTTCAAAGAAAGGTCATGTGTAATAAACCTCTTAGATTTCTAAGACAGCTACGAACCGGATGAAAAAGAAGGCTGGGTAGATTGTTTGTATGAAGATGTATCTAGAATGCTAGAAAGTAACTGACAATGTACTGTATAAGAGATTGATAATGAAGCTGGATCACCTATCAATCTATTTATATATCTGATATCTGTTACCTTCTGGAACTCCCTCAAGGGGGTGGCTAAGGCAATAGTGAATCCATAACTTGTGAAACTCCAGTGCCGCTTCTTAGCCTTTAGTGTCTTGCCCTTCACAGGCCACTGGCAGAGGGCAAGTCTAGCACAGTGTTTGCAGAGGTTCATACCTAATGTTCCTACTGACTACTTCTGCCTACTGCCCCAACCTAAATCTTCCTACCAACTTCCTCTATCTATTGCTCCTACCATCTTTCTAAAAGGCAAGGCTAACACATAGCACTCACCAGAGGAAAATCTAGAGTTACGAAAGATAAGCTGTGTAAGTTAGGTGTTGTCAGGTGATGTGTATGACAAGTAGAGATTGTATGTTTGTGAAGAGAATGCTAGAGATCCAAGTCTGGGTGAGGCAAAAAGAAAAAAATCTGCTTGGCCCAGATGAGTGCAACTTGACAACCACTGAAGAGTTGGCTCACTATGCAGCCATTACTAAGCCTTTTGATACCTAAGCGGATAGTACTGGTAATATACCTCCCTGGTCGTGGGCTACCTACCAATGCCTACCTAATAGAAGTAGTAGTTCCTGGATCACCAGGAAAGTGTAACTGGAAGACTTTTTTCGTGGATAGATTATCTCCATGGAAGGGAAAAAAGGTCACATATGGGAGGAAACTTCTTAAAATACGTAGAGGTCACTAGTGGAATGTTGTAGAACTCTTTTCTAGGATCAGAACTCTTCTTGACTTTTGTGAATGATTTCACAGAAGGTATGGACCCCTACCTGAATATGTTTGCTGATGATGCAAAGGTTATAAGAGAAGTGAAAAACATGGAGAATGCATCAGTTACATGGGGATCTTGAGAGACTCGAAAGTCAATTTGATGCATGGTTGATGAAGTTTAATCCAAGTAAATGTAATGTAATGAAGACGGGTCACAGTGAAAGAAGACCTCAATATGACTGTCATCTAGCTGGAGATATAAGCTGCAGGAGTCTGTGTAAGAGAAACTTGGGATTAAACATCATGCCTATCCTGTCACCAAATTCCCAACTTAGGAGCATAGTTAAGGAGACCAAATGTGTACTTGCAAATAACAAAATTGCATTCAAGTTCATAAATTTTCACCCTTGTTCAGTCTCCTGCAACAGCAAGGTAGAACTAGGAACACATTTATTCTCTAGGTGTTATGTGTAATGTACTGGAACCGCAATCCGCTATCCACAGCCACTTCCGTAGTTTCCCCCAGCTACTTCAAGTTCATGGATACAGAAATATGCAGCAAGATGTTCACTTATTGCTATATCTAGAATATGGTTCTCAAGCAGAAACACAAGGAGCTCATGAAATAAGCCACAGGAGTGCAGCAAAGATGGTACCAGACTTAAGAATGGTGAGTTACATAGTAAAGCTAGAAACCTTAAATTTACCCACCACTGAGGAGAGAAGAGTGAGGGGTAACCAAACACAACCTAAAAATTTCTAAGACAGACTGATGATGCAAACAGTGAACCGTTCTTCAAGAGAAGTATTGACAGAAAAATCAGAAGTCATACAATGAAATTAAGCAAAACTTGTTATAAAAGAAGTGAAAAAGTAATTTTGAAGTATAAGAGTGGTGGATGAATAGAATAAACTGAATAAAGTCATGGTCAATGCAGAGAGTATAAAGAAATTTAAAAAGATGTATGATGGCTGATAATGCTCAAAATTTGGGGTCCCGCAAATGTAAAACACCCAAATAGGTAATCACAAGTGAATTTCTCTCAGTGAAATTCTCTCCCCATCTCTCCATAACTTGCTTTTGCATTTACTCATCCTGTACATCTGCTCTTCATCACTCCATTCCCATTTTTGTGATGTACATGAAATATAAAGAGCCTCCGAACATCACTCACATATTCACTTAACCTACGCCTAGTTTGTTTTATAGAAATATGGACTTTCACTTTTATAAAGCATTTCTCACCTTTTCAATCTGCAAACTACCTCCAAAAAATATAATACACAAAAACATGTTACTTGAGAAAGCCAAAGTGCTAAGGGAGTGCAAGAGGGCAAACACCATGCCTGTCTATTAAAAAGGAGACCAGAGGAGCCAGTGAACTACAGGCCAGTCTCATTGAGGAGCATGGTTAGAAGGTACTGGAAAAGATAAATCAGAAAACAAATGGAAACTACCTGCAAGAAAAAAACTTCCATAATGACAGAAAGGATAGTTTCAAAGAAAGGTCATGTGTAATAAATTAACCTCTTAGATTCCTAAGACAGCTAAGAACCGGATGAAAAAGAAGGCTGGGAGGATTGTTTGTATGAAGATGTATCTGGAATGCTAGAAAGTAACTGACAATGTACTGTATAAGAGATTGATAATGAAGCTGGATCACCTGTCGATCTATCTATATCTCTGACATCTGTAACCTTCTGGAACTCCCTCAAGGGGGTGGCTACGGCAATAGTGAGTCCATAACTTGTGAAACTCCAGTGCCGCTTCTTAGCCTTTAGTGTCTCGCCCTTCACAGGCCACTGGCAGAGGGTAAGTCTAGCACAGTGTTTGCAGAGGTTCATACCTAATGTTCCTACTGACTACTTCTGCTTAATGCTCCAACCTAAATCTTCCTACCAACTTCCTCTATCTATTGCTCCTACCATCTTTCTAAAAGGCAAGGCTAACACATAGCACTCACCAGAGGAAAATCTAGAGTTACGAAAGATAAGCTGTGTAAGTTAGGTGTTGTCAGGTGATGTGTATGACAAGTAGAGATTGTATGTTTGTGAAGAGAATGCTAGAGATCCAAGTCTGGGTGAGGCAAAAAGAAAAAAATCTGCTTGGCCCAGATGAGTGCAACTTGACAACCACTGAAGAGTTGGCTCACTATGCAGCCATTACTAAGCCTTTTGATACCTAAGCGGATAGTACTGGTAATATACCTCCCTGGTCGTGGGCTACCTACCAATGCCTACCTAATAGAAGTAGTAGTTCCTGGATCACCAGGAAAGTGTAACTGGAAGACTTTTTTCGTGGATAGATTATCTCCATGGAAGGGAAAAAAGGTCACATATGGGAGGAAACTTCTTAAAATACGTAGAGGTCACTAGTGGAATGTTGTAGAACTCTTTTCTAGGATCAGAACTCTTCTTGACTTTTGTGAATGATTTCACAGAAGGTATGGACCCCTACCTGAATATGTTTGCTGATGATGCAAAGGTTATAAGAGAAGTGAAAAACATGGAGAATGCATCAGTTACATGGGGATCTTGAGAGACTCGAAAGTCAATTTGATGCATGGTTGATGAAGTTTAATCCAAGTAAATGTAATGTAATGAAGACGGGTCACAGTGAAAGAAGACCTCAATATGACTGTCATCTAGCTGGAGATATAAGCTGCAGGAGTCTGTGTAAGAGAAACTTGGGATTAAACATCATGCCTATCCTGTCACCAAATTCCCAACTTAGGAGCATAGTTAAGGAGACCAAATGTGTACTTGCAAATAACAAAATTGCATTCAAGTTCATAAATTTTCACCCTTGTTCAGTCTCCTGCAACAGCAAGGTAGAACTAGGAACACATTTATTCTCTAGGTGTTATGTGTAATGTACTGGAACCGCAATCCGCTATCCACAGCCACTTCCGTAGTTTCCCCCAGCTACTTCAAGTTCATGGATACAGAAATATGCAGCAAGATGTTCACTTAATGCTACATCTAGAATATGCTTCTCAAGCAGAAACACAAGGAGCTCACTGAAATAAGCCACAGGAGTGCAGCAAAGATAGTACCAGAATTAAGAAAGGTGAGTTACATGGTAAAGCTAGAAGCCTTAAATTTACCCACCATTGAGGAGAGAAGAGTGAGGGGTAACCAAACACAACCTAAAAATTTCTAAGACAGACTGATGATGCAAACAGTGAACTGTTCTTCAAGAGATGTAGTGGCAGAAAAATCAGAAGTCATACTATGAAATTAAGCAAAACTTGTTATAAAAGAAGTGAAAAAGTAATTTTGAAGTATAAGAGTGGTGATGAATAGAATAAGCTGAATAAAGACATGGTTAATGCAAAGAGTATATAGAAATTTAAAAAGATGTATGATGGATGATAATGCTCAAAATTTGGGGTCCCACAAATGTAAAACACCCAAATAGGTAATCACAAGCGAAATTCTCTCAGTGAAATTCTCTCCCCATAACTTGCTTCTGCATTTACTCATCCTATACAACTGCTATTCATCATTCCATTCCCATTTCTGTGATGTACCTGAAATAAATAGAGCCTCTGAACATCACTCACATATTTACTTAACCTATGCCTAGTCTGTTTTGTAAAAAAATGGACTTCCACTTTCATAAAGCAGTTCTCACCTTTTCAATCTGCAAACTACCCCCAAAAAATATAATACACAAAAACATACACATTGATTTTCTTTATGCTTCAGTCGCAGATAAAAGTCCACATCAAGACTGGGCCTTAATTGAAATATAGACAGGATAATGAAACCTAAAAAGAAGAGACAGGGGAGAGTATTCATGAGTTTTGGAGGGAGTGAAAAACCTGTCTAAGCACAAAGCAACTGCCCTCCCAACTCAAGTTTTCAACTGCACCTCAACATTCATACATCCATCAAAATTCACAATCAGAATGGTACATAAAGCAGTGACACACTCACTTCTTAAAGATGGAAAAGTATTGATAATGGGGGTTTTCAATCATAAAGAGACCTACCAGGTGAATTTAGATTCTCATGATGATACGGAGCCATGGAGACACAAAATTATATTGTATACAGAAATGACATTTTCATTAACTTAATAAAGCATTCTGTTTCCAGCAATGTTTTCAAAGATGCTTGGGGAAGCTTTCATAGACAGAATTTGCTTTAGTCATGGCAAATCTCCTTGGTCTCAGTTTCTGTAACTTTTTTTCATACATATTTGCCATTTCCCGCGTCAGCGAGGTATCACTAAGAAAAGAGGACAAAGCCTTAAGAGAGAAAATCCTCACTTGGTCCCCTTCTCTGTTCCTTCCCTTGGAAAAGTAAAAACAGGAGGGGAGGATTTCCTGTCCCCCGCTCCCTATATATATGTATATATATATATATATATATATATATATATATATAT
>JAYMFT010091434.1:0-28223 GCA_038088735.1 Panulirus argus | reverse complement strand
AAAGGAACAGAGAAGGGGCCAAGTGAGGATTTTCCCTCTAAGGCTCAGTTCTCTGTTCTTATCGCTACCTCGCTAACTTGGGAAAAGCGAATATGTATAAAAAAAAAATATATAGATATATATATATTGCCCCATGAATTTCTATGAAACAATCTTAGTGTTACTCAAGATCTTTCCTATATTTGTTGTTCTTTAATTTAAGATCCTTTCTCTCCACTGCAGGGACCTCGCTGCAAGAAATTGTGTAGTTGATGAAGATTATGTTGTTAAAATTGGAGATTATGGATATAACATAGATTTTTACAAGGTAAGGAAGCTGCACTGATTAACTTTGGCCCCTTATTTGGAGTATTATTATTAAGCTCATTTTTTGCTGCTGTAGTAGCTTTGTAGATTTGAGTGTGAATTTTTTGCTTCTACAATCGAAGACCTTTTATCTTTAGATTGTTCTTTCTTCAGTCTCATAGCTAAACTTTATTTCTTCATTAATTGTTTGAAAGAGGGCATGAAGTTTCAAGGATGATGGTAAAATTTTCAACATTAGAAAATCAACAAATTAGTATTGGATAAAATTCTTTCTTCCCTGCTTCAGTCTACAAACAAAAGTTTAACTAAGAGATTTTCTTTGTGACTGAAAGAGAAGACCTTGTCTGAAAAATATTGCACTATTTCAGAAGTGATACTAACACCTGGAATACCTTTTTTGACTATACGTATATCAGCAATTTATTTTAAGCTTTTTCATAGCATACATATATAAGTGCCAGCAGGTAATGGTATTTTAACTCTTGTTTAATTCATCATATTCCACTGTTAAGTTAGGTAGCATACCTTTTAGGAAGGTTGTTTAATTTCTTATCTGGAGACCATATAGAGAAAGATAAAACTGATGGTAAATAAAGTCTTGATGGGAATGTATGGTAGTTACCAGCTGACATTTGTGAGACAGGTAGTGTTTTGATTGTGCCACTCACCATCCAAGTCAGCATTAGGATTTTCTTTCATACTTGTGATGAAAAAGGGATTTCCTCATCAGAGCTTGTCCAAAACCGATTCCAATATATAGTTTAGCCAACTAGCTAGATTCAAACCAGCAGGACGGTCCACCTGCTGTTTGTATATCTCTCTCATTCCTTCCATTTTTTTCACCTTTCCCCATATTATATCCCAACTCTTCTGCTCATCACCATCTTTACCTGATCTTTAATATTATCATTGCTTGGCCTTTCTCTGACACACGTATTCCCTTTCCTCAATTTCTCTAGTTTGTCTTTGGTCATTCCCTACACTCTCTCAAACTTAACTTACCCAATATTTTCCTACTGTCACATTTTCTTGTTATTTCCATGTGTCCATTGTCCGAGAACAGTTGATGCCTTCTTTTTTATATTTCTTTTCATTTGTCTGGAAATTTTTAGACCTCATTTTTTCTCAGTACTACATCTTTACAAGAATCCATCTCTGAGCTCTAGTACTGGGTAGTCATCTGTTCTAGATCCAATTTCACTATCAAACATTGAAATAGAATGCACTTCTGTTCTTTCAGTTTATGATTAGTGAAAGTTTTGCTTTTATTGCTGCTTGATTAATGATGTATACCCCATTACTGTATATGATTTTGTACTTTTCTTTTTTATGCAGAATGAGTATTACTGTGCTGGAGATGTCGCTTTGCCTCTAAGATGGTGTGCTCCAGAAACATTAAGATGTACCGACACTACCATAGAAACAAAAGAAGTAAGTTACATAGCTTTTCTATCCTGGACTTATGCTTTATTATCCCAAACATTAGTTATAGCAGTCATTTTATGTATGAGTTGTACTGAATGTGATGATGAAAAAAACTTGTAATTGTCTTCATAAGGTGAAGTTGCAAACTTGAGGTATTGTTTTGCATGATTACTATTATGCAGTAGCTTTTAATGGCTGTGTTTTGTAATTTATCCCTATAACGAGAGGACTATGTAAGTAGTTTTCCGCTGAATTTGTAGAGTATTGCAGATTCTAGAGGAGGATAATTTATTTAATATCTTTTTAATTCAATGATACCATTTATTTAATTTATGTATTCATTACACTTTTGAGTTTAGAAAATTACCTCAGTAGGATGCACTGAGGACCATTAAATCATCAGTTGATGATGTGAGTTTGCTTATCATATAAAAGAAAAGAGTTTTATATTAATAAACATTGCATACATATTAACACTACATTTACTCCTCTTTTATATACTTACAATTTTTGATGTCGGAGTTGATATTATGTGACAGTATGTTAGAGTTTTGGGGTATTACTGTTTTGCTTTTATGTTGTTTGGAAGTGTCTCATACCCATGGGCTCTATTCCTATGGCTTCCCTTCAACATAGTGGAACAAGGTGCTGCAGACACTTAAAGAGGAGCCTGACTTTAAGGGATTTCAGGGACAAGAATTTGCTCAAGTCTTCATTCATGAAATGTAGAGGTGGAAGAAGTCAAAGAGTGTTTGGAGGATCATACTTACCTACCTGGTTACCACCACCTCGCTGATGTCAAGGAAGTTTCCAGGTCCTCTGATCCTTTGCAGGAAGAGTTGGAAGAGGGGGAGGAGATTTCTTGACACCTTGAGAGTGAGATTCTTTGATGCTTTGGCTGCTTCTGACACCCTCTTCAGGGTTCATTACCCAGAAAGACACCATAGAGGTCTACACCTGGTATGAATCTGAGGAGGATTAGATTTAGCTTGGTCAAGATGCAGCAGGACTTCCTGAAACAGATGTGTATTGATGCCTTAAAGCCTCAGCAGTCTGTCAACAGGACCAGGACATCAAGTGAACACTCGGCAAGTGCAGCTTCCACCTCCAGTGGTACCTCTGTACCTACCTGCAGGATTTCCTACCCCCTTTTTGGACCAAGTGGTGATTCAGATAACTCCAAATTCACCCCTGGAGCTATTTGTTTCTGATTCATAGTAGTTTTTGCTTCTCTCTGCCACATCTCCAGCCATGGAGGGTGACATGCAGAACATCATATAATATTTGCACCAAGTTGGGAATTCCTAGTTCCCCTTAGGAAAAATTCAGATTGTAACAAAATTCAGCTTATTATGAACTGACTTTTCCTCATCATGTCTTTTAGAACAGGGTTTCAGTGTGTCGATAGAATCACCGCAAACTTAAAAGAACTGAATACCTTACTTTTCTCTCCTGTCAATAACTTGTATATATCTTTCTTTTAATTCTCGTTGTAGCAGAAATTCCAGGAAGCAGAAACTGCCCTTTTCATTGTACCTACTGTGTCTGCCTTGGGTTGGCACCCATGATCTGTAACTTGTGAGCTCTGAGCAGCAGGGAGCTGGGGATGTGTGGGTTGTTGATGTTAACCCATTGATGGTCGCTGATTGGGTATGGACCAACCAGAATGCTGAGCAAGTAGCTGTGATATAAACCCAAAGGTCCATCACAAATAGTGAGAAAATGTTGGTGCCTCCTTATTGGGTTCATGGGGTTTGGAAGTGGCCTGACCCATTTATTCCCAGAGAATATAACTTTCATGATTGCTGGACGCTGCCTAGGAGAGAAAAGGTCTTTTAATTTTTCCAATCCTACATTTCTTTTCAGGTTACTAAAGCAGCAAATGTGTGGAGTTTTGGAGTGATGATTTGGGAAATAGTAAGTCGAGGAGAGATGCCATATACGAACCTTAATGATGACCAAGTAATACAGCAGGTCATTGTGGATCAAACTTGTCTTCTTGAACCTCCAAAGTCCCTTGTGCTTCATGCAGACAAACTGTAAGTGTGGCGATATCTTCTTAATTGTTGTAGTAGATTGAAATGCTTGTTTTTCCTTGGGTCACAACTGTTATCAAAACCAGAAGTCCTCATTTATTATTTTATCAGATACTCTACTGTGTTAACATACCTGAATTGGGAAAAGAGAGGAAATAATAAAAGAAATTGTTTTACGAAATATTTTTCAGGGTATCTTCAGATGTCTGCCCTCTTGATGGGAGTTCCAGGAGGGAATGGGCATCAGAGATGTAGATAGATAGATAAATTTGTACTTATAATGAGAGCATCTTCTAATTGCCGTATTTTGATAGCAAGATCTTCCACAGTTGAACTTAGTGCTGCACCCTATTTGATATGCAGTAATACGTTCAGTCATGCCTTTGTGCTTTTGTCCAAAAAATCACCCCAGATATCAAAAAAAAATTCTTGTTACGAATGCATTTCCCTTAATGTATAACTTTTGCATTATGCATTTTAGTTAATAGCAACTTTTTCTGGTAATGCAACCCTTGCAATGAATAAGAACAAGGTGTATTAAACTTAGATATCCACGTCATTATTGTGACTTAAACAGGAGGAATAGACTATAGCATGCTTGTTCGTTTTGGATATTTCTTCTTTATTTGAGTCAAAGACTTTTTTCCTATGCAGTACCAAATTTACTTTGCATTTTTTAAGTCTGAATCTTTGTATAATTTTTTTATGATGTTCACAGTGCTCTGTTCCATAACACTGGCATTGATATTTTTCAGGTTTGATATTATGAAACTCTGCTGGGACCCAGAGTATTGCAGGCCTCCCATGACCCATATTCATTCTTTATTAATGCACCTGTGGGAGAATTCATCGGTTGCCTGCCAAGACACATCATCTATAAGTGATTTTGAACAACGATGGGACCAGCTGCAGCAGCAACATTGTCGTGATCATAGTATTGTGCATGGTGGCAACAGCTCTGACCTCAGGTAATGAGAAAGACAGTGAGGAAAGGAATATTTCCATCAAGTAACAGTAATGTTTTTGACTTTCAAAGGCATCATGGTTTGAGCTATTTTATGCTATTTCTAATATAGATACCTTCTCTTTTAATATATTTTGTTAACGTTCTTTAGGATCTGTGCTTGTAGGAAATCATTACGTATAATTGATAAAGAAAAACTAAGAAAGATATTGCTCATGAAAAGCTGTATTTTTCTGATTAAAAGCATTCAAAAGATAACTTTTCATGTTATGGTTTGCTACAGATTTCACAGAAGTAAAACCTAGAACATTGTATCTGATCCCTGCCCATGATTGGGTTGCTGTGATCAAATACCAATATTCTATCTCAAATCCCTTCCTCTCACCACCATGCATAACAAATAATATGAGAGAAAATGACGTCTTTTGTACCCAATCTCAGTAATAGGAAAGGAGGGAAGACAAACCAGACTTCTCAGATATGGTCATATTTAGAGCTTTTTACCTGATACTGCAGGCAGTAAAGCTAGGTTTTTGTCAGGGCATAGTTTCTGATCCTTGGTAGGGAATGTATTGCTCCCTCGTAAGTCTAAGCTTAGAATTTTTTTTTTTTTTTTTTTTTTTTTTTTTTCATGGTAAATTATCATGTCTTCAGATATCTTTCTTTTCAGTAGGTGACTGAAGCAAATGTGGCTGATGCAAACAATTTTGTTTCAGATTTGAAAGTGACTTCAGCTTGTCAGTATCAGGCCACCGCCATTTAGGAGGAGCAATGTCACCAAGCTTGCAAAATCTTCATGGCTCGGTGGAAGATCTAGATGCTAAGGTGGCAGCCAAGTTTGGGTCAGCCCTTCCCTCATGGCTTGGGGTAGAACCAGGGCAGCCAATTGACAGTCTGACCCAGGAGATAACAGATGCAATACTCAAGTTAGATGATTATTTAGCTGGAGAAAAGTCAGAACCCAGTACAACCCAGACATCACCAGAGAAGGGTGGAATAAATTTTAAACTTGGTAAAGATTCCTTTGTGTCTAATCCTCCTGAATCTAAAATTGCTAGAGTGGGCAGATTGTCTGTTGAGGAAGGAAGTGGACATCCTAGTCTGACTAGGACATTGTCAGAAGGGGAGGATGATGGTTTTTCACTGAGGTTAGAACAAGGAGAATTTACTGAGATGGTAAGGTTGAAGAGCCAGAGTGTCCAGGACTTTATGAAATTAACTGTGGTAGATGATGGCAGTGACTCTGATAATGCCAGTCAACGAAATTCGTTAGCATTTGAAACTTTAGCCCAGGAGAAAACATACTCAAGTGAGAGTAATATCAGGGAAGCTCTCAGGGATATGAAATTCATGGGTGAACTAGAGAGGTTACAAGCACAGCATAGATATTCAATAATTACTGAGGCAAGCAGGGAAAATCCATCATCTATAGAATACAGAATCCAAGATTTCGATGTTGATCCATCTTTAAGTCGGTCAGAAATACTCCTAGATTCAGAAGCAGGGTCTACAGACAGACTGGCAACCAGCACAGATTCAGACAATTCTAATAACTTTCATGAAAGACAAAATAGTGAACAGGATCCTTTTTTAGGTGAAGTTACCTCCTCTGAGAGTACAGAGGAGAGAAAAGATTATTATTGCAATGTCAAGGAAGGAAACAATAATTCCTTTCATTCTTTAGATACTTCTGTGGGACCAAAACCTTTGCCAGCATCACCTGATTGCGTTGTATCTTCAAGAGAGCCAAAACCAGTTACTCTTCCAGATATTGTTGTGCATGATGCCAGTGTAAAGCTGAGCACCCCCAGCCCCCCACCTGTTGAGAGCTCGTTGAAAGTCATAAATAGTAATCAAGCAAAAGAATTTCGTTTCATATTTGAAAATCAAAGTGACCCCTCCTCTACTGGTGAAGCTAAGTTTTCATACATGGATGTGCATGAAGGACTACCTCACATGGGCTCGGTTACATTTAGTGAGAACATTCGAAATGCAGAAGTGCACAGAACTGAGGAGTTTGGGAATAGTGATAAAAAAGGGAATAGTTGCCAAAAAATGAATAGTATTGATGCAAATGACTCACTTAAAGCGAAGAAGTTATCAGATAATGATCATGAGGAAGATTCACACAAGATGGGAGATCTCACTAAGTTTCTTGATTATGTACAAGAAAATACCAGAGAAAGGTTAACAAGTACTCCATGCAAAAAAGATGATGAAAATAGTTTAAAATCAGAGGAGATAGAAGAGAAAGCATACACCACTACATTTTTAAGTAATATATCAGATAGTAAAGACACAAACTGTATTGTTGACAAGAACCTGTCTGTTGATGGGGAAAATTTAAACATTAGTAAGTCAGATACCAAGCAAAGGCTAGTGTTTGGTAGTAACTTAAACAAAACAGAAGATGAAAATCACAGCACCAAGGAAGAACACACAGTACTTGAGGTTGAAGATAATTTAGAGTCTCCTAGCTACAAACCTGAAAAGATTGTTAAAGGAGAAGATGTTGTGATTGGAGCACTAGAGGATTATTCCTTAGACCTTTATAGAGCTGTCAAATCAACTGAGGTTCTGAGGTCAGGGGATGAATCTGTACAGGTTTCTTCCTTACCAGTTGAGGAACATTCATCTGGAATATCAAATATGAGTAGCAATTCAGAAAATAAAGTTAGTGGAATTGAATTTGATTTGGAACAGTGGGACAGATTTCTGGGCAGTGCAATGAATGGGGAGAAAGCTACCTCAGAGTCAATTTTTAAGGAAGGTTTTGATGAAAGTGCTGGTGTGAAATGTGATTTAGTGAACGATGTATTAGGTGACACTTTTGAAAAGACTGAAAATAATTCTGTAAGTCAAAAAGAAATAGAACCTTTTCTTAACATATATCCAAAATGCAGTACACCAAATAAGCCAGATTTAAGTAGTACATTTGAGCATAGTACATGTGATGAAATTTGTGCTGTCATGGCCAGTGACAGTAATGTAGAATCTAACTTTGTAGAGAATCGACCTGAAGTTAATGTTAATATGTTTTTTAGCTCAAATTCAAATGTATCTAATGGTCAAGATAATGGTCCTTGTTTGCAGCACACCTCTGACAATGGGCAAAATGGGCCCACAAATATATATGATATAGAATCATTTTTAAATAACTCAACTAATCAAAAATCCAAATTTAGTGATGAATCTTATTTTACTGCAGAATCAAGCACACTTACGACTGAGCTGGTGTCACCAAGAGAAGTTTCAGAGGTTTATAAAAGTGCAACGTCCCATTTTGATGGTGATTCTAGAACACCCATCAGTGAAGCCAGCTCTGTAAATGCTGGAAACAGCACATCTCCAAAGATGAACCAAGTTAATGATGCACAATGTTCTCCCAATATTTCTTACGGCATTTCCGATACACCATCTGATTCCTTTACTTACATGAGAGAATCATCAGTAGACAGCACTTTCGAAGTGGTTGACCACAATGAAACTAATTTCTTAGGAAAGCAACCTAAGTGTAAAGATGAGGTGAACAAAGTTGACTTGTGTCAAAATTCTGCTGTAAATATCCAAGACCCCTGTATATGTGGTGATGAACTAGATGCTGTACTTATTAAATCTAAAAATTCCTTCAAAAGTGATGTTAACTGTGGAATTGATGTTAATGATTGTAACATGAAAAGCAGTGTAAAGAATAATGATTCACTATTCAAGATTTCATCAACTCCAGTTGACTCTGGATTTAGTATGACATCAAATATCCTAAATCTTGAAGATAATAGTTCGGCCTGTAATACTGACTCTAGTGTACTAAGATTAGAAGAAATTGATGCAAATACTCAGGAAAGTTTTACTGTAAGGGATGAAGATGACCTGTCACCCAGTGCGTACAAAAGCAAATTAAAATATAATGATTGCTGGACTTCCCAGGAAAGTCAGGATTCAGCTGTAGAAAATGATGAATCAGAGAATGGAGACTTTTGGCAACAACAAATGATGGCCTGGCAGGAGGCTGCTTTCCAAACCCGGCAGCTTCTTCAGCAGGCAGCTGGTGGGAGTGGTACTTCCTCAGAAGGACATAAAGGCTCACAGGAAGATTTAGAAGCAAGTCCTCGAAGTGACAGTTCCTCCACCAAAAGTCCTTATTCATCATCTGATATGCTGAGTTTAGATGATGAAGGCACTTACGTTTCCTATAACACAACAGATGATGAAGAAGTGCTTGGGTATAAGCCTGAAGACATCAGTGCTCTAAGAGCTGAATTGAACCGGAAACTCGGGAGTTTACAAGAGGATAAGGAACAGCTAGTTCCTGAGGAATTAGATGAAACTTCATCAACAGATAGAGAAGATAGAGAAAATATTGTCATCAATTACAGAGGGATTATGGCTACTACACTTTCTCCAATAAAAGAAGAGAGCTTCTTAGAGGATGATGAATCTCCAGCAAGAAAACTGAATAATAAATGTAGTGGTAATTTAGAACCATTTCATGATCAGAGCATTGAATTTGAGGAACCTTCCCCAGAAACCTTAGCAGATAAACCTGCAAAGGATGATAAAACATTCACTATTCATGAAGCTATTAATGATATCATTGTTAATGAACAACAGCCAGGAGTAAATGAACTTCCATCTTGTGAGGACGTTATAGATACTGACATCAAAAATAGTGAAGACAGAAAAATTTTGAATAACAGTAGTGCTACAGCTAATGAAGTGCAAAAAAATATGAGCTTGAATCTTACTATGGAGACATTGAAAGAAACTTTAAGCCTTGAGAATGCTCATGATAGTTTGATATTGGAAGATCTAGATGATGATGGGCCATCATCCATTCAGATCTATAACTCAGGGAATAGTGCTGATGCAGAAGATATTCTGATTGTTGATACTGAGACAAACGAGGCAACAATTGTTGATAGGGGAAAACCTAGGAGCCATCTGGCTTTCATTAATGATCATGAGAAAGAAATAGAAACAAATGAAATTCAACTTTATACTTATGAAGAGTCAGATGATGTAGCTCCTGAATCTATTCCATCAGTTGGACGGTCATGTTTTGATGAGATGCACCACCGTCACCACACCCTTACCAACAAGCCTCTGGAGAAGCCAGGAAGCCTTCAACTTGAAGGCTGTGAAGATTCTGAATCTAAACATGAAGGACAGTTTGTTACTGATGCTGTATCCTCAGAATCTCCACAAGGTATTCAAGTTCCCCATTATCACTCGTATTTTACATCTGCTTTGAGCACCATATCGCATCCAAATGCTTCTATAGAAGAACCCCCTCTGTTTGAAGAAGTAGAACATATTTCTCTTCCATATGATGTAAACTACCCATCAGCTGGTGAACAGTTGCATAGTTTAGAAGATTTTGTTGAGCAAGGTGAGGAGACAGAAAATCACATTAGCAATAACAAAGAAGAAGAGGCTAAGATCAGTGAAATTGAAGACGACGATGATGCGCCAATTAAACTCAACTTTCTTGGTAGACTATACTCTGATGAGTCAGAGGAACATGATGAAAAAAACAATTCAAAATCTTCTGAGGCAAGGGAAGCACTTATACTTTCAGGGTCAGAGAAAGAGAATGATGCTGATAAGCAGGTAGCCCGTCCTAAGACTCCAGAACCAAGTGACATCAGTCAGATGACTGCTTCAGAATTTTTGGCTTCACAGAAATGTCAGGTAGGATTTAACCTAGTGAATATGTAACTTATACCTTCACTTCTTGCTTTCATATATTTTTACTTCATCTTGAAAAATAAAGATTTGTTTGTCTGTCTCTTCATATTTGATAATTTCTTTTTTTGTACTCTGCATCTTTTCTTTTCATACAAGAGAGGGACACATTTAGAACACACAGTTACTACACATTCATTTGTAACCTCTGAATTGTTACTTCTTTTACACATACTTTCACAGTGTGCTGCTCCAATATCCCTTTAAATTTTTATATTCCTTATTCCATTCACTTCAGTTGTAGGCATTTAGTCATTGATTTTAACCTTCTCACTGAGGGATGGAGCCTTTATGAAAATATATGCGGCCCAAAGATGGAAGAACATTAGCAAACCGTAAAATATTAAGACATGAATTGAGCCATTTATGCACAGTAAGTACCTTTTAAAGACCAGAATCTTTGCATGATACTAAGGCCTTTAAAAGTCTGTGCACACTGCCACCATTTAAACCTAGTATGTATGAAATGACTTCAGTGCTTGATCATCCAAGCTGCTTACCTTTCTATGCTTGGAGATTTAGTCTACCTTTGATGCTGTATTCAGAATAAGTACCAAATCTCATGACAGATTCAAATATGATAGATGGGTAATTTTATGAACTGAATTGTACACAGTCTTGTTTGTTTACAGTGTATTGTGGGTGTTTGAGTGAGGTGAGTACATGATATTGTCCCTCCAAGGGTATATCTGTTTAGCAGCCTTAATGATATTTCTGCTTGCTATTTAGAGTTGGGAGTGACATATAGTATTATGCGTGCTTTTTTTTGGTAAAGGCACTACAGTATTGGTTTCTTCAAATGCAGGTGGGAAAATTAAACCACATGGGTTACAGAATTAGGCTGTAACTAGTTTAGGAATAGTACTTTAATGGTTAACCCCAATATTATGACTGTATAGCTGTTCTTTTTACATATATTATTGTCACATGACCATATAGAGTTAGCAGTCACCTAATCAAAATGATTAAATCAAGAATTATGTTAATCAATAATTGCATTTGATAACTTTCGATGGACACTTGCAAAGCATTCTATCTGTTTAACCCCTCAGATACTCAATACAGTGGTAATTTTCAAGACATTTCCCATAAAGGTTTACATCTTTTTCTTCCCCTCCCCATGAAGTTAATTTCCCTGACATTAACTTGTTTATATGGTACAGGATTTGAAATGTTCCATACAAGGTCTGGGTCACTTATAAAACCCAGGTGCAATAAATAGTGGAGTAGTGAGTGAGGAAAGATTTACTCATAATTCAGTGTTTCCACATTTCCACATCCTTTGCCTTTATATTTTGAACTCAGCAGGTCCTTGACCATAAAGGTTGCCATGGAGGATAACAGCATTTTTGCACTGCTCAGAAAGCAAAGAAAATTATATAAATGCATATGCATGTAATAGATAAAGTATATAGGTAATGAAACATCATTTTAGAAATTGTAACATGATTGCATAGTAATGTAGATGTATACATATTATGCCATATGTAAGGATATGTCATTCATGTAGCAGTGTTTCTTCAGAAGATTTATTCATTTAAGAACCTCACCATACATGTAAGAAGCATCATACTATATTGTTATATAAATGAAAGTCTTTTCTATGGTAAGACTAGAAAATTACTAGAATTTTTCAAAAATTTATTGAAAAGTGCCTCATTGGGTACATATTTATCATGGTGTTCAGTAAACTCAATCTGTTATTCATAATGTTTTTGCATCAGGAAGAGTAAGAAAGAGAAGCAAGAATTTTGGGAGTTGTATGTGTCAGCAAATTTGATGTATCTTCCTTAGTTGTTTATTATGATGGTGAAAGGTAAAACCTAAACCTTCTTGGAAAGTGATATGACAGCAAGAGATTGGATGTGAGTGAATAAATCCATTTATTCATCTACTCCTGGCACTGCCTTACCTACACAGGAAGTGGAGAACAAGTTTGAAATATTAATTAAAAAATTGAAGAGAATTTTTTCCTCTGATCAAAGAAAGAAAATCGCCCTTGTGCTCACATGAAAACAGCACTCTGTCTTTACCACTTGCATCACAACATTTCACCCCCTAAATTCTTAAATCTCACTTAACCCAGTGTCTTAATGCCATATCCATTTTATGAAAGAATTATCTAATTAGTGTTATAGCTGCATTTCTGTTACATATTTCATTATCTTTCTTTAACTGGGTTGCAGTAATGCATCCAGCTCCTGCATTTCAAAACTATGTCTGAGAATTCAGCCTTAGTTGTACTATTCCAACAGATGAATGTTGGTGGTAAAATGTTACTAGACATGCTGTATGTAGAGCTAGTCACTTGGTGCCTTGACCCATGAAATGCCTTTTAAATTGTTTCCTATTTTTATGAGGATGCCACTCAGCATATGGGAAGTGCTCAGTGTCCTAGTTCTTATTTCACCAAATTAATCTTCCATCTCACAGATCAATGACCATGAAGAAATTGAGGAACAAATAGAAATAGATGCAGGGTATGATGAAGACTCTGAAGATGATGAAAATAGCCCAAGAGTAAACCCTGGAAAGCTGAACCAGGTAGAGTTTCACGTGACTCAAGATCCACGGTATACCCCTGACTGGGAGAGTGACTCTGATAGTGATGGAGATAGTTCATCTACCAGTGGAGAATTCATGTGGAGAGTAAGTTTTAAGAAATGACCCATGAATGAGAGCTAAGGGCAATTATAATTGCTGATCAAGTACTTCACATTTTGTTAAAGCTTTGAATGATGACCTCTGGTATGGCTGATTTAGTATGCTCATAGTAGACTTTGAAGTTGATACAGAGGTACATCCATGAAAATATGCATGGTCTTTCATGGATGATCTTTTAGGACTGATGTTTCTTTTCAAGGCATGTGAATACTTGTTTATTATGGTAATCCATCCATCTTCTTCATGTGACATCATACAGCTCTTGAGAAATTTTATGGTGATGCTGAGTTCAGATGTTTGAGCAGTGTCAGGTCTTTGAATGTCGTGTTCTGTGTTTTGTTGCCTATGTTAATTTTTTCTCATCACCTCATGGTGTCTGAGCCCCTGGTCTCTTACTCAGAAAACATGAAAGTATGAACAGTGTTACCTCACTCTCAGAAACAGCAGTTGCAACATGCAGAAACATGCATTTTGCAGATTATCTATTGTAGATATGACAGGACTTTTGATACTGACAGCTTATTCAGTGTTTGAGAGTTATGCATGTTAACACTGCAATGCATGTCTCTGACAAGATTTGTATCCTGCACAGCTGTAACATGATATCATGCTGGAGCTCCTTGGTTATTAGACAATCCTTTTTCCCACTTTGTAGTAACTGTGGGGCATCACTGGACTCCATCTGCTTGTGGTTATGCCACTAGTGAAAAGTCACTTTTACTGAGATTGAATCATTAGATTACAATCTCATCAAAGAAATTTTCACTCCAAAGGAGGCCATCCTATCTCTGCTACTGATTGCAGTGCAGCCTTGATGCTCTTCGAAGGAGCGTCTGGAGTTATATGGTAATTGTAATTTTGGAGAGAAATTAGATATCAAATATGTTAATGATTATTAGTGGATTATGAAGATCTAAAGTCTGGTATTTGTGATTTATGCATTAACATCAGCCATCTTGCTGATTAAGTTATTTTGCAAACATCTTGATTATGTCACATTGACATGCCACTCTGTTTTTAAGGGGAATTACATATCAGTTATGAGTCAAGTATGAGTCTCCTCTGTGGAGGACTGTTCACTAGAACAGCATATAAATGATACACATAAATAGATTTTGATGTCAGTACAGTAATCACTGACTTGAAGATATATATATATAAGCTTACACTCTGAAAGGTGGTAGTCATTTACCATAATTACATTTATACTACACTAAAAGTTGCTTTAACGATGCTTGTGTACAAGCATCGTTAAATGAATTTCTAGCTGCATTCCCCAAAAGTAACATTTTTCCAGCAAAATATGAAATTGTTAGTTGGTCCATTTTTTTTTGTTGCTTTTTTATCTAGACAAATCCATAAGCTTTATGTATCTGGCATAAATATTTTTCATAAACATCATCAAATAGTAGAGGCGGTGGGTGATGAAGAAGAAAAATAAAAGTATTTATGGGTAATTTTTTTAGGATTCAAAAACTTCCTCAAGTGTGACAGATTTCTTGCTCCTTATGCTCAAAATGATGAAAATGTTGTAAAAGACATGAAAAAAAATTTAATAGCCAGATTTATAGGGATACTAAGCAGCACTGCATAACTATCGCATCAAAATCATATTATATCTTTTCATACTTGTTTGCCATTTTCCGCATTAGTGAGGAAAAGACAAAGAAAAGGCCTCATTTGCTCACATCCATTTTCTAGCTGTCATGTTCAATACACCAAAACCACTACTTCCTGTCCAGAACCAGGCCTCACTTACCAAATCACCAAGTGTTTCTTATAATTAACTTTTTAACATCTCCTTATGAAGAATGCTTCCCTCATGACTAGAATGATCCTACTTTTGATATCTTATTTTTTAAAACATAATTTTATTCTTGCATATTCATGAAACTTTGAAGGCTTGAAATAGTATTATCATAATCACTTTTTGGAAGACCTCTTCAAGAGATTATCACCTTTCATGAAGTAAAATTTCTAAGTATTTTGGAAATCAGACCTTTTCAATGGGAAAATGTATTTTTCTGCTCAAGAATCTAAAGAAAAGGAAACTGTTAAGGTACATCTCTACTTCAGTTAAGAAATTTGACATACTAGTTCAACCTGGTATTCACATTATAATCCTTGATGACAGTGATGTACATTTCTACTTCCGTTAAGAATCTCATTATACTGGTTTACTGCCTTAGCCTTCCTTAGAAATCTGATTTTGGTGAATATTAACAGATGAGAACTTTGGCGTAAATCTAACACCATAATCAGTTGGTTCACTAGGTTAGACATGGTGGGCCTACCATGCCTGAGGTGAGATCCCACCTTCAGGAGAGTCTTTTTCTTGTGTGCCATGGATCACCGTTAGATGTTTTTCCTACTTTAGGTGTTATCTTCTCACCTGAAAGTTTTTCTCTAAACCCTCCTTCATATGAGTATGCTCTTATTCTTCATGAAACAAATCTGGAAAGGAGAGAAATATAGGTTTTGAAGTTTGTAAAACCTTTCCTTTCAAAGGCCATTCCAGCAAGCTATTTTCCAGTTTTCCTACTCTGCCCTGCTTTCTCCTCCCAATTTTCCCAAAACCTCTCTCTTTACCAGTCGTGTCCACTTTTGATGTACACAGTGAATGAATTCTTAGAGCTGTTAGATGGATCAGTCCCCTGGAGTAAGTGGTTCTCTTATATCATCACTGTGGCAGTCTCTGATCTGTTGAAAGCAGTCTTGAAGTGAGCTAGTTGCTTTTGCCATGGGTTGTTGGTTAGTAGGGTGGGAAATGCTTGTGTATCCGTGTAGGGTATTAGAGGTCCTAACCCCTGAAATATCAGATGAATATCTCATTGGTCATGGGACGTTTCCTTGAAAACAAAATGTTATTAAAATTTCAAAACCTTCATTTTGAAACGTGCAATAAAGGTGTATCCAAAAGTAGAGTATTAGACAAAAAATGATATTTAGGTTTAAGAAGTTATTGTGTATATCCCTTTTAATGAGCATATTTATCATTATGAGGGATTGCTTAGTTTGGTGCTGTTACAAAAAATGTTTGCAGAAATGCTCAGTATGATTGAATGCATCAAATTATTATGAATGGGTGGAGTACACTTGAAGAGGAGATTTGTTGTGATAATATGTAAGGACTTAGAAAAGAGTGCATATGATTCACCAGTCATGATGAAATAATGTAATATATCCATTCATTTAGTGATATATCCTTAATGTTTTCTCCAACCATGCAGCTGTGTGGCTTAAGCAGATCCAACCCATTCCATTCATCTTTTCATTTAGACACTCCTTTGTGTGCATACTCCCTCACTTTGTCTTTCCAACTTATGTTTAGTTTTCGTTTATATCAGTCCCTATTCACACTGCACGGATATAGTTATTAGCTCACTTTATGGTCATTGTCCTCTTTTGTCATATGTCTGCAAACTTTTTACATTTATAGTTATTAGCTCACTCTGTGGTCATTGTCCCCTTTTGTCATATGTCTGCAAACTTTTTACATTTTGACATCCTTTCACACCATTAGGTCAACTGAACTGAATTTTTTTCAGAAATTATTTAAGGATGGTCCTTTATTTTGTTTTCTTATTTCATACTGATCTGACATCTAATATGGCTGCCACAAAGCAAACCTGTCTCTTGATTTGCTTCAGTCTCAAAAGTCTTCCTTTTGGAAACCACTTATTCTATTAGATTAAAACTTTACAGAAAATATTGAAGAATGTTTCTCTAGGAAGTTCGCTGATTTCATATTGATCTGGTGTCTACATTGGGCTAGGTGAGCAATGCAGACTCACCTGAGCCTCAGGTTTAGAAGTTTCTTCTCTCTTGTTATTCCAGATGTCTAGACCATCCTGATGTTTCATCTGTAACAGTGTCAGTTACTTTCTTCATCCCAACATTTCTCCCTTTAATAACCTAACTGGCTACTTATACACTATATCACTTCCCCATCCACTTTTTAGAAAATTAGCCTCAGCAACTGTTTGTACCAATAGTACACACATCCACATTTCACTGGCATTCAGTAGTGCAACTTGTACCACTTGTGACAAACTTTGGCAAGGCTGGTATCACAGTTTCCTCTGTGACCATCACCGTAAGAGCTTTGAGAATGTGCATGCCTTGCATGATTTTTGTATTAAGGTTTCCATTAAATCATCTTTGTTAAAAGACCACACAGATTTTTCAAATCTTATGTTATTTGATGCATGATGTTAAGTAGTTAGAGCCCTTGATTGCAGTATATACCATAAATATTCCAAAATAATGTTTAATATGCTGAGGTTATTCCTTCTAGGCTATTAAAAATCTTAAATGAGTAATGACCTCAGTATTGAATAATACATTGATTAGCCAGGGTGTGAGTGGTGAGATTTTACTTAACAAGTAAGAGAGAGACAGTCTTAACAATACCCCAAGATTTATATCCAGCTTCATCTGCAAAAGAGAGCTAAAATATTGAAGATGTGCAAGTGGAAATATACAAAAATGGATGAGGAAGGGCTCTCACATATCTGTTGTGCTGATGAATATATTTGCATGTTCGGCTAAAATTAGTGAATTTACTGATGCATCATTTCAGTGAATATTTCAAAATGATCCGAAGTAGAAATAATGATATGACATAAATGATGCCTTATTGCACTAATGTAACATATTTATAGCACTTGAAAGGTATGTTATTGAAGCTGCATCACTGTTAAGCACAAAAGCAAGATCTTTGATCATGTGGTTGTAAAATTATTAAATCAATCATAGTAATGACCTCATAAGGCTACTTCACAAGCTGTATTTGGTTGGTCAACAAATACTTTATTTGAATAACTAATGATTGAATTACTGCAGATATTGCATTCCAGAAGCTTTAACAGTCGTACAAGAAGTGAACCTCTCTCGTACATAATCGGTGCTGGGAGACAAATATTCGCACAGCATGTTGCCTAGGGTTTTCTTGTGAAATTTTCCTTTGGAAAGAAATGCCTGGGTAGTGGCATTATGCAATTAAAATTGTGTGTGACCACTCATCACACAATGAAAATGAAATTCCATCCAATTGTAATTATGTTCCCCATACACATGTGTAAACAACTGCTCCTCCTCTAAAGACTCCCTTGCAAATAGTATGATGTAGTCAGAGCTGGAGACTGTGGATCCTTTATGAGTTTTTGGTCTTTTTTTTTCGTTATTATTTCTCTGTTATGTATAGAGGATACTTTCATCATCAGAAGCCCAGGCTAACTACCCAAAAATTTCTCAGTAATAGGAAACACAAAATAATAACTAAAGTAAAGGCATTATTCGTGTTGAAGTGTTTTTGGTATCATAAATTTAGAAAATTAAGGAATTACCTCCGTGAGATTAGATATCCTATTAAGTGTGTTTAGTAGGTAGATTCATACATTCATTTCTTTTTGTTGCACATGCATCGTCATCCTGGCACAAGGAAGCGGATTGAATATCTATCAGTCTATCTGTATCTCTGATGCTTATTCCCTTGATGAACTCCTTCATAGGGGTGGCCACTCCATAGCCTTATTGCGCTTCACCCTTTACAGGCCACTGGTAGAGGGCAACTCTAGTATAGTATTTTCAGAGGCTCCTACTTAATGTTCCTACCGTCTCCTTGTACCTAATAACAGTAATCTCATATACTATCCCTCCTTGTGTGAAGTAAGAACAATACCCATGAATTTTTTATAGACTGCTTTTTTTTTTTTTTTTTTTTTTTTTTTTTTTTTTTTTTTTTTTTTTAAGTGTAGCTATAGAACTTTTTTGACAGTATTTACGGCACTGTAGGTATTCAATATACCCATTAATCTGTTGTTTCACATTGAATATTTTGATTATGAATTGAATAATGATTTTTGATAAATGTAATGATTAAGTGCCCTAATTACTGCTGAATTTTTCGTATAAAGGAGATGCTTGATTTTCAAACTTTGACTTGTATTGTTTTGCTCTTGTCTCCCCTAACCTTTTTTATGCCTGCCTGGAATTAGCAGGAAGAGGATGAAACGGAGGAGAGTAAACATGAGGTTGAAAGACATGAAGAGGTAAGTAATTTAAAAGCTAAATAGTACAGCATTAGGGCTGTTCCCACATTTGTGAGTTTATGCTTTGATTCATTTGATAGATTTTCTGACACATTATATAGTTTAGCAGCAGTTGTTACATATTAGACAATACATAAGTAGATAAAAGAACAATGTAAACCAGTTGACAAAGAAATGGTGTGGATGTTTATCATTTTGTTTCGTGTTGTGAAGATGTACGAGTTGAAATCTCTCTGTACTGAATGCTCCTTGCATTATAGAGTGGCTCATGTAAAGCCTCCAAACATTATGGTGTGCAGAAATCTAAAATTCTCCAGTTATGACAGTCCTTACACACACACACACACACACACACTGCATTTACCACAACTTGGAGAAGTACAAGATCTCAGTGGCACTTACCTTCATAGACTTCATTAAGAATTTTGACTTGGGTGTCCATAACTTCATCATAAAGAAAGACATTGACACAATAGGAATAGCTAATCTCATGGCTGGTGGTCTTTCTGACCCAGCAACATAAAGCCATATGCTTTAGGGGGCCACCTCGACTTTACTACCCCTAATTTAGCACATCATCAGCATTCTGGAGTGGACTATTACCATGATGTCACCATAAGTCACACCATGACCGTGACAGTGCACAGCTACCAGGGTGCAGACAACATTCTGTCCCCTGACATCACATTAGGCTCTGATGACCTACAGGTAGTCAGAGACCTTGAACTTCTTGTTGGCAGTATAGATGACAGTTTAAATTGGAAGAATCATGTCAGCACTATTATCACATCTTCCTTGAACCATTTCTACCTTCTCAGCTGACTGAGATCACAAGGTGTTCTGCCAATTTAGGCTAGGTATGTGTATACTATCTTCATTCTACCAAAGCTCAACTATACTTCCCTAGCCTGATCCTCCTCACTATCAGCCACGCAAAGGGACAAGCTGGAAGGAGTGCAGAAAAGAGCATGCAGAATCATCTTGGGCCTATCTTACACCACTTTCCAAGAGGCCCTCTTAATGTTGAACCTGTCCATCCTTTCTGAAAAACACATGGCAGTTTGGCAATAAACTACTGACACACCCTATCACCAAGACCTCCTCCTCCTCCTCCTCCTCCTCCTGCAGACCTCTGTTTGTTACTACAATTGACTTATACCAATCAGATATAAGAACATTTGTTTACTTACTGTTGTAAATGTCATCAACAATCCATGAACAAGTGCACAGCTAAGCAAGTGAACAGCTCAGGGTAGCTGTTCAAAAATTCTGTTGTGTATTTTCTGTGTGTAGATGAGGTGACTGAAAAGGCATGAGCAAGGGGCTGGAAGCCCACTCCTCTTTTATTATCATTTTCCAAAAACAGTGAGGATATCTCCTTGAAAGTGCGGGCTGAGGTACGTGAATGAGTGTGGATGTAACCATGATGACAAGAAGGGACAGTTAGGTGCTTTGTTTGATGAGAGAAACCTGGATGTTCTGGCTCTGAATGAAATTTAGTTGAAGGGAAGCGGTTAGAATAGTTCAGGAATGTCCAAGGGGCAAAGTCTGGAATTATGAGAGGCCACTTATGATGGAGGTGTGGAAGTGTTGATAAAGAGTTTAAGGAAGTAAGTTCAAGATTGATCTGAGTTATACACTATAAATGGTGTGAAGAAATCAGGAGTGCTTTTTGGAAGGAGATAGTGCTATGTCAATTCTAATAGAAGGAACCAAATATTGATGCTAAGAGATTTAAATGTGAAGAGTTAGTTATGTGACAACTGAGAGTATAATTGGGGGTGCGTGGAGTCCCAGGTGTCAAAAAATGGGGAAAAGCTTAGCAAGTTGTGTGTTGAAAGAAGAGTGGTGATTGGAAATACTTTAAAAGGGTGCAAAGGCTGAATGCATCGAAAGAGTACAATTAAAAATTTACTTTTTTTTTTTTTTTTTTTTTTTTTTTTTTTTTTTTTTTTTTTTTTTTTTTTTTTTTCAAATGAAGCTCAGTGATATACATAAGATGCTTATATGTTGGACTCATTTTTATGTGCAGAAAAGTATCTTGATTGTAATATAGTGATGTATGAAGTGTAAGTCATTCTTTCTGATAGTCTTGGTTTTTAAACCCACTAATGTACACAGTCCTTACATCATTTCACCACTTGAACAACTCAGACCTACCTACTACTCTTATGCCAGTTGTTTGCTGCTCATTACTTCAGATGACCCATTTTTGTGATATCTCTTGGATGTATTCCATCAGAAATCCCTTTAACGAGCTTTTTTAAAAGCATTCAGTATGATTAGAGAAAGAACAATTCCATTGATATTTAAGTACATTGTACTCCTTTCATGACTTTCTTAATTATTTTCTTTACTATCTGCATTTTGGCCTCTACTATTCTAGCCCATATCTATGCCACCCCTCTGTGGCTTAATTTAATAAAGTTTTTGAATTTCTGGAAACATATTTGAAGTATTTAGATACTTTATGCTTTATTTCCATAGCCTGGGGAGCAGTGCCAGCAGTCAAGCTACATCCTGGATGTTATTGAGGAGGAGCCAGAAAATGATGTGGAGAGGGTAGATGATGATGGGGATTTCTCAGAAGACTCGGAGAGTGGAGAGGAGGAGTTTACTCCTTCCAAATGGAATTGTGATCTAACACCATCACACTCACTTCTTAGGAGTCCTCAGAACAGATCTGTGAGTCACTAATGTGCTTACACTTATTTTTGTAGGAATATGTGTATGCATTTTCCAGCTAGATAATTATATATCAGGTCATTTTTTATATTTTTCATGCTTTTAAAAAGATATGACATTGAAAATTCTCTGTTGACTCTTTGATCAAAAGGCATAAAAAAGTAGATCATGAATAAATGATAAGCTACCTGAAAAGAATACATCTTTAGCATGAAGATTTCAAAGTTTGTTCCTTACATTTTGCAATACAGCCTTTTATTAAATCACAAGAAAAGCTGGCTTCATATCACACACACACACACACACACACACACATACAAAAAAAAATGTAGAGGATAGAAAATGTTCAAGAGCTGAAGCCCCATGATTGTAAAACTCCCTCACCCATTCTATGGCTTACTTCAGTTCCCATGGTTTCATCAATTGACATGCCCACTCTCAGGTACCGAAAGCACTTCACTTCCTTGAGGTTCCCTCTAGCCAAATTCACATTCCAACCAACCAGAGTCTCTTCCCTGCAAAGCATAATTACTTTACTCTTTTTTGCATTTTTTGCATAACTCTCTGCTTTCTTTTTTCATAGGCTTTCCAAATGCAACACCAGCTCTAATAGTTTCTCACTTGAGTCCGACACATCTGCAAAGATTGACTGACTCGCTTTTCAGGCCTTCCCATCCCCAACAGACTACAGACCTGTCCCTCTCTCGAAGACCCTCACATTTACTTCCTAAACTCTCCCATCCATAAACAGTTTAAACAGCTATGATTACATAATACTCCTTTCCCACAAACTCACCCTCTTCTCTTCCTACTTGAACACATGCATTACTTTCTGAATAGCTCTCATTTCTTCTTTAGTAGCTTTCCTTCCACACTGTACATTCATAATGCCTTTCACAAAGCACCTCTGTCTCTAGAATAACTTTAGAATTATATGAAACTTGATTTTTATTGAGCAGGTTTATTGTATAATGTATAGCTCAAGGGGGATATCAGTGCCCCTGTTGCCCTCTCTCAGTATTTCCCTGAATGAAGATTTGACTATTGAGAAATGTACAAAACATGGCAGATAGTAGGATGATGAAGATTTATCCTAGTATGGTAGAGATTTGAGAAGTGAGACTACCAAAAATTATGGACAACTGCAATGGGACAATTGATTTACAGATATATAAGATGAAAATCCCAAGGAAATGAATTTTAATCAAATGCAATGGAGGGATTATGTATCCGAGGATAGATGTGGAAGTGGAAATTTTAGTTTAACTAGATATATCAACTTCAAGTGCAGGCCACAAACTAAGATTTGCTTATTGTAGCATGTTAGCATTATCTAAGTACAGTGGAAATGAGAATATTTGTGATTAAAACACTCATGAGAGATTGCATGCTGTTGATACCATCCCATGTAAATGGAAATAAAGGTAAAAGTAAAGATTACAGAGGAATGAAAACAGAAATAAGAAACATTTTTACCTCTTAGAGCTTGAAGAAAAGGGTACGATGGAAACGTCAACGTCACCACAGAGTATATGAGTATCCTCCTGAACCACGTTCCTGGGAACCAACACCCACAGAGCCAAACCCGCGACGTTCTTGGGGACGCTCCTCATTAGACTACCTCAGCCTTGCAGGTTAGGAAATTATTCTTTATGATACTTTCATTATTTGATTTGTATATCTGCACAACTGACATAGATTACTATTGAACAGTCTAGTGATTGTTTTTTTGGGTATGAATGGTTGTAACCTTTAGATATGTGTAAATGGCACCTCTCTCTAGAACTGAATGGTTCTCTTTAGAACATTTTTTTCTTTTTACTGAAAATACTTAAAATACATATATTTAGTACTTGTTTACTGATTGTTCAGACACTAGATTTCTCCTTTACTTAGTTATTGACAAATGCCCATACATCCATGGGAATATGTCAAGAAAAAAGTATTCCAAGTGGCAAAAACATGAAGAAATGGGATGACAGTCCCACCCCTTAGGTATATTGATAATTGCAAAAATCCAACTGACCCCTTTTGCATCCACAGTATTAGAAAAATTTTAGGCTTTCTGTATCTCATTATATGAAGATTAAATGTCTGTGGCACATATTATAATGATTTAGACCTTAAAAGTCTTCATGGAATTTGAATCATTGATGACATTTCTTTATTGTTTGACCAGAAGAAAGAGGAAATTTTAGCATTTTATGGAAATTCCTGCAGTACATTTTGCTACTTTGATTGGTTTTAGCTTGAACCTATCACTTTTTTGGTTGAATTTGAGTCAGCATTCCCCCACTGATAAGTCAGAAATTTCTCTCTAGCTTTTGAGCCTCTTGTTCATAGCAACCTCTAAATGCCTGTCAGGTAATAATTGACATTCATTATGGAGCTTGATTAGATATGTATGCAGGATTATTATATAAACATTTTTCATCTCTTGTGATTTGATGATTTTTCTTCTACCTTGTGTTCTGACCTTCAAGTGTGAGAGATTCTGTTAAGAAATCTCCAAGAAATTCTGGGTTAAGACCTTCCAGTGAGAACGTGCTGGCCTTCCTTACCCATCATTAACCTCTCACCTCTGTAGCAGCAGCTTGCACATTTTAGGTCTACCTTTGGCTAGTCAGATGCTGCCAAAGAGATGATGTCATTAGCAAATTCATTTCCAGCAGCTAGCAGCTCAGAATTTCTCTAGGTCATGTGCTATCATGTTACCAGACCAGCTTTTTTGTATCTCACAAATTACTGTAGTGCGGTATCAGTATTCTTGCTTTTTATTTATATTATTATTTAGTTTATTAAGAAAATGGTTAACTTTTCATATGCCTCAGTCCCATGAATATATGGTGCGGGAGGAAAGCAGCTAGAAGCTTTGAAGTGACAGTTGGTCTGTGGCAGGGGTGTGTGATGTCACCGTGGTTGTTTAATTTGTTTACAGTTGGGGTGGTGAGGGAGGTAAATGTGAGAGTCTTGGAGTGAGGGGCAAGTATGCAGTCTGTAGGGGATGAGAGGGCTTGGGAATTGAGTCAGTTGTTTTTAGCTGATGATATAGCACTGGTGACAGATTCACGTGTGAAACTACAAAAGTTGGTGGCTGAGCTTGGAAGGATGTGTGAAAGGAGGAAGTTGAGAGTAAATTTTATTAAAGTACTGTTGTAAAGTTTAGCAGAGTTGAGGGACAGGTTTATTGGGGTGTGAGATAGAATGGAGAAAAATTGGAGGAAGTGAAGTGTTTTAGATACCTGGAAGTGGACATGGCAGCGAATGGCACCATGGAAATAGAAGTGACTCATAGGGTGGATGAGGGGCCAAAGGTTCTGGAAGCACTGATGAATGTATGGAAAGAGAGATGGTTTTCTGGGAGGGCAAAACTGGTTATGTTTGGAAGAATAGTAGTCCCAGCAATATTATATGGATGCAAGGCATGTTTGCTGACAATATTTGGTGTGAGGTGGTTTGATCGAGTAAGTAATGAAAGGGTAGGAAAGATGTATAGTAATGAAAAGAGTATGGCTGAGAGAACTGAAGAGGGTGTGTTGAAATGGTTTGGACACATGGAGAGAATGAGTAAGGAAAGGTTGACTTAGGGGATATGTGTGTCAGATGTGGAGGGAACAAGGAGAATGGAGAGACCAAATTGGAGATGGAAGGATGAAGTTAAAAAGATTTTGAGTGATTTCAGCCTGAACATGCAGGAGGGTGAAAGGCATGTATGAGAAAGAGTGAATTGGAATGATGTGGTATAGTCAACATTCGTCAGTGGACTGAACCAGGTGATGTGAAGCGTTAGGTGTAAACCATGGAAAGGCTTGTGGGGCATGGTTGTGGATATGGAGCTGTGGTTTTAGTGCACAGCACATGACAGTTAGAGCATTGATGTGAGTGGATGCAGCCTTTCTTCCTCTGTTCTTGGCGCTACCTTGCTAATGCAGGAAATGGCGGTCATATATGGAAAAAGTAAAATAGAGTGGTCTTACATGCATCATCATCCTTTTGAGTTTTTCATCATTGTCATGGTAAGTTCATAATTAATGCTTCTCCTGCTTATCCAGATCCTGAGTACACATCAGCATTCATAAGCAATTGCAGACGTACTGCTTACTTTGAAGCCATATCCTTCATTTTTACAAAGTGATTTGCAGATTTTTGTGCTCTTATTAATGTTATAATTGGTCAGAACACTTTGTTCAGAAAATGTGTAGTAAATATTCATATTCAAAGTTGAGATAACACAGTAATAGGAGTCACAATGCTATTTCTTCAATCAGACTGGGAACTTGGAGCAGATGAATTTATAGCTGATGATGGTGGCGACATGGAAGATTATGTGTATCGCAAACCTAGTCGACCTGCACCCCCACCCCCTATTTACAGTCTCGGCTCAGTTGCATACGATGATGCTGCTGAAGGTTAGTATTAAAAAGTTGTGCAATGTACCTATGCTTACTTTTAAACTAATGCCAATAAGATATATAGAGACGCACATCATGTAACAACCAAAAAGTTAATTTATGTTATTCATACTTGGTATTGGTTCAATTAAGTCTTGAAAAGACACAGATTATTTCATTGTCCTGAACCATCATTGTGGCCTGTTCCTTGATGAATTGAAATGTAGTGGAAAGAATTGCAAGAACTAAACATATATATGGTTAGAAAAGTACATGTCATACAGGGTCATTACCTATTAGCAAAAATGATGATTGTAGAGAAAGCCAGAGACATGGAAGCAGAAGAATCAGCAGTGAAGGACTTAGCAGAATAGTGGATAGCACCAAAATTAGAAAGATGATTGAAACAGGAGATTGATATATGGAAATCATTGATGATTTTTGAACTGGAAGAAGAGCTTATTTTGTTGAAAGAGGAGAGGGTGAAAAAGGAAGGAATGGTGATCAAAAGAGTAATGGAGGCTTAGAAATGCCAGATGCAGTTTTTTAAGTAAAAAAGGAGAATTGATTGACATAATCAAGTCTAAAGAAGTCATCCAGTTATTGTTACATTTGATCTGAAGTACTCTAGCCATGAAGTACATAGGTAAGTTAGGAAACTTTAAAGCAAGGTGTAATTCAGCAGGGTATTCATCAGACACAGCAGACCAAGGAAAGAGAGATAAAAAAGCGAAGAATACAATCAGAGGACAAAGAACATACTCATCAAATGATTAAGAGGACAGAACAGCCTCAACAGTAAGGTTTAGAGGTCAGGAACATTGTGACACAATTATGTCAGACTAAAAGTAATGTGTACAGATATTGATGAACTTGTAGTTAATGGTAAAGAAGTGGAATTCTTGGACTTAATTAGGGAAAATGAACCTGATATTGTTGGGGTTGTGGAGACAAGATTCATTAGAGATTTGATCTCACTTTTTTCAGAAGGATACATGATATGTGGAAGGAAGGAAAGACAAAGGAGAATTGACCTTAATAAGAGACAGTAATACCTTTCAGGAAATACTAGTAGATGGCCTATTCAGACAATAAAAAATGGGAAGAGTAACTGTGGGAAAGAAGTGTATGTAAAGTAGTGTTAATCATATATAATCCTCCTTGAATTTTGGTGAATGGGAGCAAACATATGATGGAAACAATGAAGGAACAACCAGGTTGTTATATGAAGCATAAAAAATATGCATGTCTTAGGATGGTTAAGTACTGACAATTAGGGATTTTAGTTGTAAAGAGACAGACTGAGGGAATTTGATTTCTCAAAGAATACCTACTTATAAGTACCTACAGTGGGATTTTTCCTGAATGGCAGGGTTATCATGTAGCGCTCACCACATCTTGTTTGTAAAATTTCATTATTTCCCTCCACCATGACACCATTAGGATGATTATTTATTCAAGGCTTATTGGCAGTTGCCTTCAGCCAAGAATAAAGTCTTCATTTGAATGCCTCTGTGGTCATTCCATGCATCTTTGTAATTTAAGTAGAAATTCAGGTTTCTGTACATGACATTCATATATGTTTGTCTGATATTGCTTAGGTATGTTTCTAGACTTGATAATGCTTCATCTTCTTTGATGATATGTTTTTAGATTTATGATGTTCTTTATGCCTTTTTTTCTCACTCACAACTTTTCTTGCATTTCTCCTTTCCTCTTTCTAGACAGTAGAATTCCAGCTACTTCAGTATCTTGTGGTATTTCTTAAACTGTGCTCCAGACCTTCAGTTTTGCTTGTGAAGTGTTTCTGTAGTCTTTGAAGTCTATTTATTCCATCTGTTTATGTGGTGACCATACAACACAGCAATATTTTGAGCAATCGGGGCCTGAACATGCAGGAGGGTGAAAGGTGTGCCCGGAATAGAGTGAAATGGAACGATGTGGTATACCGGGG
>JAYMFT010091423.1:0-14014 GCA_038088735.1 Panulirus argus | reverse complement strand
TGTACTGTGCATATGTGTGCATGTATGTATATATGTGTGTATGTGGGGGGATGGGTCTTTCTTCTTCTGTTTCCTGGTGCTACCTCGCTGATGCGGGAAACAGCAATCAAGTATAATAAATAAAATAAATAACAACAATAATAATAAAAATAATAATAATAATAATAATAATAATAATAATAATAATAATAATAAGAATAATAAGAATAATAATAATAAAAAACGAGCAATTCTGGAATTTTAGATATATGCATGAAGAAATGAAGAATTAATATCATAACACTGAAAGCACAACGTAGTATTTGTCTTAAAACTACAAAAAACCATTTGAGCAAATTTACCCCTGAAAACAGTACTGTAGTAACATAATGTACTGTATTAGATTCTCCTCTACAACAGGTTTCTTCAAGTCAATGATCACTGCTTTTTGGAAGTTCATTTTAAACTGGAAAAATTTTGAGTAATTTCCACCATAACTAGCTCATAACTATACTGAAATGCCCCTAAACATGGGATAATTTTCAGGACTAAAGAATGTTTAAAAGACTTTACTATTCCTAGTAAGAAAATCACCCAAAGTATATGTATTTGAGTATGGCTACTTAGTCCAGCAAATTCTGTTCTTTCTAATATGAGAATCATCCATAGTACATTTATGTATTTGCATTTGGCTACTTGGTCCAGCAGGTTGCGCTGTATTTACTTTAAATCAGTGTGTCCCTTGTGGTGGGTTATATTTGATTCTACATGGGTTATATTTGATCCTACAGTCTCCACGAGTAAGAGTTTGGTTCCACTTAAGAAAATTATATTCCTCTCAAAATATCACTGCACTTAGAATGATGATTTGAAGAACTGTATTTCTATCTAAATCTAAGCTATGTACCTGCAAGGTACAGTCATAAATCATCAAAGGGACATCCTTTGAAAACAATTATTCTAGCCTTAAAAACACGAGACTTTATTGAAGTTATCATCACAGCTTTTGGCAGTATGGTTTTAGAAAAACCTTTTAACACTGATCTTTCACAGTTTTTGGCAGTATGGTTTTAGAAAAACCTTTTAACACTGATCTTTCAAGCAAATACTGTGCCCCATAGGTACAGTCATGTTGGACCCTAAGGACTTAAATTGTATAAATCTGACTAACTTTGTCAACAGGATACTGTTTTTCAGTCCATTTGGCCCAGTAATTTGTTGTCATATTTTTTCTAAAGAACATGTTTTCTAACTTACTTTTTATCTTTCAGCTCAAGAGATGTGGTAAAATTGATCTTAAAGAATTCAAAAGGTCAAACTTAGGTCTCTCAAAAAAGGAATATTCCATACCAAACAATACTCTTCTACAGCAAGTGGTTTTGGATTGAAAAACTTGACAGGAATTTCCCTGTAAACCACTGCAGTGCATTAAGTGCATCAAGGTCAAGTTCATAAGTGATCTTAGGAACTTTATTTAATCAAAAGATTTTTCTTGAAAGCATAATACTCCATACTGTATATCACTGCACTAGACCATGTGTAATTGAGGAGGCAGAATATTTCTTTTTATCTTTAATTAATGAGGTCATACTGAATGGCAGGTGAGTGCCACCTGAACAGATCTGAAAACCCTTGGCCTAAGGATCCTCTGTACTGTTTCAGCCCTTTGAATCTCTTGAATTTTATCAGGAACTGCCTACAGTCAACGTCTGTAGTCAGATGGATCAATGGTAAATAGAAATTGAATGGATGATAAACAATGGACATGCACCAAAGAGCAGGTGATCGCTAGATCGCTAGAGTTTAAAATAAGCCATCTGCTTAAAGAAAAAAAAAAGTGATGTAGAATATATCTCCAACAAAATTCTATTTGCAGAGTCCTGTCTAATTGTTAACTGTGTGGTAGTTTATTATCTAAAATACTTTAGCATAAAGTACTCAAGGTAGATATATTATAACATCCATTACCCAATAGATACATAAAAAGCTTAACCTCATCAAAAACTTTATTTAGCACCTCTTTGACTAACACCATGCTCAGTCTGAAGACACACCAAAACTCGAGATTATATCACAGCCAAATCTATTATATGTAAGCTAATGTCAAGTAACATTAGAGTCTGGGGGAAGAGCTTTACATTCATTAATTAAAAGTTCTGTAACTGATCATGAGAGATGGACAAAGGTGGCAATGCTTATAATTTTCTTAGCGTTAGTCACTCTAAACTAGTCCCAAAAGAACCTAACAACTCCTCACCAACAGGAAAGTCACTCATTCTTAGGAAACCATATGATCGAATACATAATCCCTAATCAAATGCTAGTGTGTCTCAAACAAGCACCTGCTGTTATATTCAATTGCCATTCAGAAGAAATCTTAAACTATTCATCTTTCTGGTAATCTGGAAATGAATCTAAAAACTTAATAAAAATTCATTTGCTTTAATGAAAGTAGTTTTAAGCGTCTCTTTCAATTCTCAAAAAATAAAGCTCTCAAAATTCAAATTTCAAATGGAAGTCAAGTGAAGGAAGTGCAAAGAAATGGGATGGTTAAATCTCTTATAATAACACTGGGAAGTAGTATGGGTAAAACTTCTTTAATCCTTCCTTGAAAGTAAAAACACGGCAAATCATGGCTGTATATTCTGTACGAAGTGGGTAAATGCATTTCACATAAGACTACAATTTATGAGCCAAGATCATAAGCACCACTGAAGAATTTTCATAACTTTAGAATCTTGAGCATGTGTACAATCTATGTGCATAATCAGTAATTAAGTCCTCTCCCTGCAACCGACCATTAATTAATAGTGGCAAATATGGGGTTTAAACTGTATCTATGTAACACCTATAATTCCCTCTACCATATACAATATATATAAAAGCTACATGACCCTAAGGTTTTGCAATATTCGCACAATACCATTGGCAAATGCTCAGCATAAAGCATAGGATTTTCAAGCTTTCAAGGCAATAATAGTAATACCTGAGTTAAAAGATGTTGGCTTTGGAGCCAT
Organism: Panulirus argus; assembly: GCA_038088735.1. NCBI lineage: Eukaryota > Metazoa > Arthropoda > Malacostraca > Decapoda > Palinuridae > Panulirus > Panulirus argus. Next base: position 11,018 of record JAYMFT010091423.1, on the reverse strand, counting down.
GGAAAAATTCCTTTCATCCATCAGGGATTCATCCCTGAAATCGGTCTGATACATAATGATTATCATCCCATTTTCATATCTACCTCAGCCCCACTTAGCCACATGTGACCATTATTTAGTGAGTAAAAACGGACGGTTTTAGTCAATATGTGTTAAACTATATTGACTTAGACTAGTATTAGCATCTTGTTAAGTTAAATTTAAATACAGCAATATATTATAACACTTTAAAAAACATAAAAATATAGCATCCACATATTACAGCAACAATGCTTGGCACTTGGTATAGGAGGTCTCTCCTGAATTGTACAGTAAGGCACTATGAAAGTCAGCTGGTATAGCTATATCACATCCTCGGTTCACAAGCTATTGTAACAATGAGGCACAACAAAATGTTAATATACGCGAGCCTCTCCTGATCTACGCTTGGTCCCCAATTTTGCTGCATCTATTACAGGAATATGAGACAACGCAGGATAAACTTGGACCATCTTTAAGAATCACTTTATGATATAAAATTAGAAGTGTGAATGATATTATATAAGAAAGTTCAGTAAACAAATCAAACTGTTTTAACTTTTCATCAAAGTTTTTTCTTTTGGGTCCTTCAGACTTCCTGGTTCCCTTCAGTAGTCTTGGAAGCTGTTCTAATCTATGATTCTAAAAACTCAACTAATCTCTTCCCACGGGGTCAAGCGCTACTCATCCTGGTCCATCCTAAATGCACTTTTATGGCCTATGGGTCACTGCCAGGCATGCAAGGATCAGCCGGGCAACAAACAGGGTCAGCTGAATCAGAGTCACTATGGCACACACGTTGCATGCAGAATGAAAAAGACTTTCGCGCACTACATACTGTCGCTCATCCTTAGGCCTGTACATTTCCAGTTCATCTTCCAGGTCAGACACACGGGCTTTGAGTTCGTTGCGTTCATACAGGATCTCCTTTAGTTCAGTCATTGTGAAGCGGGGTCGATTGGGGTCATCACGATCAAACACCAACTTGTTGGTCAAATCCAAGCTATCACTCTGAAAGAGTATAATAAAGCTATCATAAAAATTTGCCAATAATTCATTTCATCAGTTCTTTGCTTCTAAACCAGAAAGTGACTTTCCTTGCAAACTTTATCCTTAAACTCTATAGCTGCAAAATGACTTCCCAGACACACCCCATCCTGAAACTTCTTAGTCACAAAATGACTTCCCTGGCAAACACCATCCTTAACTCAATGATCATTATCACAACTTTCTATAAAAGAAAACCGTAAGTTGTGGGTCCACTACATCATAATTCAAAATCCCGGACTATGGTAGCATCAGTGCTTAGTGTTCTGAACAGTTTCACACAACTTAATGAGATCTTACTACATGAGTTGAGGGAAAACTCACTTACATGTCAAAGACAAAGAATGAAATGAAAAAAATTTTTTATATATACGTCTATGCAAAAATTAGTCAACACTTGATAGTAAATGCCTCTTCTATGAAGGAATGGTGACACACTGTATACAGTGTGGGAGGATATTTGCAAATAGCTTACTAGAGGTCATTTTACATATGGCAAGAAGTCAAGATCAATGCCTATGCATGACTTACATTCGAAAAAGAATAATTCAACACACCAATTACAAAATGAAATATGATGAATCACTTTTGCTGAAAGAATTAATGCACTACAAATCACAATGCAGAGTACATTAGCTTATAGAATACACATATTATATCCTTTTATTTCTGCACTGACAAAAGATTACCTTTCATACCAGAAAATCATACATGTAATAATCTACCTATAGACTGCAGATACTTATATTACCTACTTCCCTTTATCATTATGGACAGAATACCTTGCCTTTCATGCTAGGATAATAAAAATTGGTGCAAAACTTTTATACAAAGAACAAGGCTGTACTAACACTCACACTGGAACTAGCTAAATCTTCATTTTCCTTTTGTGCTAGTCCCAGTCGCTGCCTTAACACAGTGACTGTTCGACTTTCCTCCTGCAAAGCAGCCTGTAGTTCCGCCCTCTCATCAATCAGGGATCTCATCTGAGTTGCATTTGTCCGTTGACGTCGCCGTAGCTCTCGATTGACATGGTTCATTTTGTCTATTTGTGACTTCAACTGAAAGTATGAAATGATAAAAAAAAAAAATAAAATATCTTATTCTTCTTTACACTAACTACCTTTAGATAAACCCACCTACTTTTTGATAGATTTCCTTTAAAGCATGATTATACAGAATCTAATACCAAATAACTATTGGATTCCAAACCACCAACTTTCAACCTATACAGTGCCTCATTCATTTCTCACCACCTTTATTAGAAAATATTTCTTTTTCTTTCACATTTTTACCAAACTGTCAGTTTAGTATTCTACATCAATATTTCCTTGCCATGCAGTAGTAACTAGGATTTTATTATCTTTCCCAAACCCTTCATTATATTCCAGCTCACACCATTTTCCTTAACTTACAGCAATAATAAATATTTCTTTATTATCCAGTGCATAACAAAGTTTATTACGTTTTACTTTCTATAGTACATACATACATACATACATGTTTTCACTTTTCCAAAAGAAGGAACAGAGAAGAGGGCCAAGTGAGGTTTTTTCCTCAAAGGCTCAGTCCTCTGTTCTTAACGCTACCTCGCTAATGCGGGAGAGAGAGAGAGAGAGAGAGAGAGAGAGAGAGAGAGAGAGAGAGAGAGATAGATCTATAGATTTTCACCTTATTTGAATCTATACAAAAAATCAATATTACGAAATCACCAGCAATAATGTTTTGTTACTGCAGTTCTTGATTAAATGGTGATTTCTAGTTCAGAGTAAACCTCATCAATACTTTCTTTTATATCCCTGGAAAGAGAGGAGAAAGGATATTACCCTTGTCGTATCTCCTGCATGTTATAGATGGCAGCTATAAAGGGCAGAAGCAGTTATTGTAAGGGTGAGAGCAAAGAAAGGGGTTGGTACTTCTCCTGAAGCAGAAGAAGAAATGGCACTAAGACTGGTGGGATACCTGAACAGTGCTATTACATAAAGGTATGGGGGAAATAAAGTTCAAATTTCAGAGGTATATGTTTCTTGAATATACCTGATAATGTGCATGGGAAAGTGATGACTGAGATTGTGGCGGCACTCACAAGGCTTTAGACTAGGAGGAATAATGTGGCTTCAAGTGTAGTAGAGGATGTGGGAACCAGGTATTTGCTTTGAAGAATTACTGTGACAAATAGAGAAAGAGAAGGATATATATAAGTGACATTCATGAATCTGAAGGTTGATAAGAGATGCTTTGTGGCAGATGCCGCTAATATATGATGTGGGAAGAAAGCTACTAGATGCAGTGAGGAATTTATATTAAGCGAGTAAGAAGAAGAGGGTGAGTGGTTCCAAGTGACATTGGGTCTGTGTCAAGGGCATGTGATGTCACCATGGATATCTAAACTGCTTATGGATGAGGTGGTGAGGAAAGTAAATCTTAAGGTTTTGGAGAAAGAAGTAGGTATGCAGCAAGATCAGGGAATGGAGGCTCTGAGAGGTGAGTCAGTTATTGTTGACAGATGACAAGGCTTTGGTAGTAGACTCAAGCAAAAAACTGCAGAGGCTTGTTTCTGAGCTTGGGAAAGCATGTGACAGGAGGAAACTGAGAGTTAATACAAAATGTAATGAGGCTTATCAAGGGACAGCACCTAATCAGTTTGAGAGTGAGTTTGAATGGAGTGAATCTGGAGGAAGTATGGTGTTTTAGATACCTGGGAGTGGACATGGCAGCATAGGGAACTATGGGAGCTGAAGTGAACCACAGGGTGGGTAAGGTGGCAAAGTCCTGGGTGTGTTGAGGAGTGTATGGAAAGAAATGCCTCTGTCTGTAAGGGAAAAGATGAGTATAATTTATGGTATAGTAGTTCCAACAGTGCTGTATGAATGTGAGGTCAGGTTTGGGACCTAAATGAAAAAAGTAAGAAGATGGTGGACGTGTTGGAAATGAAAGGCTCTAGGACAATATGTGATGTAAGGAGGGATGATTGAGTACAAAATCACAAGGTAGGAGAGAGGTGTCATAAAAAGAAGTGTATGGTTGAGAAAGCTAAAAATGGTGTGCTGAAATGGTTCATATATATGGATGGGATGAGTGAGAAAAGACTAGGTGGGTATATGTGTCAGATATGAAAGGAACATGGACGAGAGGAGAGATAGAGGTTAAAAAGTAAAGACGGAGTACAAGATGCTTTGAATTACTGGGGCCAGAACACACTAGAGGGTGTAACACATGCATGTGATAAAGCAACCTTGAGTGATGTGGTACACAGGGGTTGAACTCCAGTCAGTGGTTTGACTCAGGGAATATGAAGAGGTCAGAAAAAATCGCAGAAATGTTTGTGGTGCCTGGCTGTGGATAGAAGGCTCTGGTTTTGGCGCATTAATCATGGAAGCTAGAGAAAGGATGTGAACAAAGGGGGCCACACTTTATCTGTTCCTGGTACTAACTTTCTAACATGGGAAATTATGGACAAGTATGAAAAAAATGCAGTTAATCATATATTGTACAGCTGTGTAACAAAACTATACACTTTTTTTCCCATCACAAAAAATGAAATCACATACTAGCTAAATTTTCACTTCATTATATGAAATAAAACTTACTTTGGAATGTACTCTGAGGCAAACATTTCCTCAAAAATTCCTCTAAAATTATCTCAAGCTACATCCAAAGTTAAACTTTAAAATCACACATCCCTGTACAAAAATACCACATCACAACATCTTATACTGAAAAAAGCCAATATGTCATATACATTTATCTCTGTAGTACTTTATCAGAAAGCAATATTTCTTGGATGTTATTGTGTAAAAAGAAATAATTGCGGGAAAGCCAAGCATCTAACATATATCTAGGAAATGTCATAAATACAGACCATAATTTTTCACAGTGTGGTTCTGATATTTCTATTTCTATGTAACTATATCAGAATGCATTACTGTATGGAAGTCATGTATTTCAGGTACTTGAAAGAAAATACCACAAATATAAACCCACATTTTCCAGTTCTGAGGTTTTGATGTGACATTCCTTCTCAGTCTTGTGAAGCTGTTCTCGTTGTGCCTCAATGACTTCCTGCAGGCGAGTCACTACCTTCAGGTCTACTTCTGGTGTTGACCCTGCAGGTGACAAATACCATCAGAAAATAAGTGTCACATGTAAAATCATGATATTTCAATCTACCAAGGTAACTAGTATCAGCCACCAACCTTCTGACAACAAACTTTTCCTATCAAAACTATTTAACAAGATACTGAAACCTAGAATCATTAAAGGGTAATACAATAAGTTCATTTATTTATGTCATCCTGGACATACTGGGCAATGAGCTAATCTTCTGACTCAAGAAATGCCTTAAGCCCATGCAAACTTATTAAAAACCATGTATATCACAATTAACAAAATGTTACTTAATTTTCAATATCAAGACTGAAACCACTGATGTCTACATATCCATTGTCTTTAATTCCATTCCCACTGATGAGGTGCCTATCTGAAACCACATTCCCTCTGCACATAAAAGTTACACTTTCTCGTCTATGCTCTGGGCATCACCCCTCCCTTCAAGGAAAGGGGACACTGACTAACAGAGAGCTCCCTGAAAGACCCCACTAAAACCCAATCTCATTTCTCAAAAGAAGGCATGGATACTGACCATTGGCTATAACTGTACCCTCAGACTTGGCGAGGGAGGACGACAGCTTGCGGTTCTCATCCTGAAGGCGAGACACCATGGCCACCAACTCATGGCTTTCCTCCCGAAGGCGGTCCTCGATATCCTCAAGCTCCTGCAGTGACAAAAACATATTATAGACACAATAGCTTGTTGGTCCCAAGGTACATGAATATGTCACATATGACACAAATGAATTCATGCCCTACATCAACATCATCAACTAAAATATCCTTCTCAAGTCTTGATACCACACCTATAGAAGTACAATGAGCTAATAGAGAAGGCCCAGAGGAGAGCATCTGAGAGACATAAGTCACAGGGAAAGGATAGAAACTTAAAATTTCCCACTCTGGAAGAGAGAAAAGAGGGATGATGTGATTACAGTCTTTATATCTTTAAAACAGATCAATGATGCAGACAGAGAACAGTTCTTCATGATGTAGGGACAAAATAACCTAAGGACAAACATAAAATTTACGAAGAAAAGAAAAAGAAAGAAAAAAAAGTGTGTGTGGAAAAACAGTACTTTTATAGTACAAGAGTGGTGAATGAATGAAATAAGATGACTTTAGATATAGTTAATACAGACCACATGCATAAATTTAAGTTGTGTGATAAATAATGTTCAAGAGATGGGACCCTCCCAGCATAGTACAAATTAGTAATTACACAAACATTTGCCAACAATGGAGGAGAAAAAGGATAGGACTGATCTGATTACAGCCCTCAAATTTCTAAGTCAGTAGGACAATTAAACAGTGACAGTTCTTCATGATATGAAATGACAGAGTACTACAGATCATAACAAGATGCAAGGTGAGAAGCTTTTTAGAATGGATGTAAAGAAGTAGTGTTTTAGAGAATGGGTGGTGGATCATTAGAATAAGACTAAACCATGAGAGTGTGAATGCTGGCTTCATACAAATGTTTAAAAAGCTATATGGTGGAAAAAGCAAATGATAATGGGTTTCATGAGTGAAGAACTCCCTCTCCCCTACAGAACAATTATGTAATTATAAAAAAACAAAAACAGGACATACTCCCTCATACTATACTTGTCAGCCTCTACAACTGGAGTGCCAATGCCAACTGCACCACTGGTGACCTTACCTGAACACTGTCAACCCCACATCCTCGTACCTCTCTCAACTCTACAGTCATATCTTCCTAAACCCCAAAGCCTACTCCTTTTTTTTAAATTCCATTCTCTTTCCATCATCAAGCCAAGCAACTTTCTATCCAATCAACTTGCCTGCATCATTCCACTCCCTCTCCTCTCCTATTCGCCCTCCACATCACCTCCCATATATTGCAACCCCTCTCCCATCACCTTCCCATGCATCATCAGCCTACTCTCAACACTAGGCCATAAAGCAAGGATGCGTGAAGGCTAGGGTGAATTTAGTGTGACCTGCTGATGGCCATCAAGTGCTCCCCTGCATTGCCTGTTACCTGATCCCTTCCTGTCACATAAACTACCCTGCCTCATCTACACTAACCCGCCCCCAACTGCATCCTCGCTATGTTCTCTCTATACTCCTACATAACATCTACACACATGATATGTCCATTAAGCTTTAGGTATTCCTCCCTAACTACAGCTGAATACCCTTACACGAGTAAGACCGCCAAAAATGCACATATATCCATCAAAAATATTGACATGAAACATACCCCTACACCACATCTCCACACAAACACACACACATTCATACCCACTTTACACCTTTCACTAAACACTTCCACCTACACTAAGGCCCACATCCAGAACTACATTCTCACCTCCACCTAGACAACCTCAACCCACAAATAAAACTTGTCTGAAGTTCCACTTAAACATGTACCTTTCACTACAGCATTACTAACTTCACAAATCCCTGTCACTGTTACCTACAAACACAGTCATCACACTATACACACTTTTTTCTCACTCTAAATACATATACTGCTCTCACTAGACCTACATACATTTTCCACAATATTATATATACAGTACAGTCCAGCAAATGTTACTTCACTACTTGCCTTTAACACTCCGACATCAAAATGTAACGTGATGGTCTCTGGAGCCAGAGACATATATGCAAACATTATTGTTCAAGGGATTGAGTTATTTCTTATTCTTATCTTCACTACTTGCCCTTAACACCCCAACATCAGAATGCAACATAATGGTCTCTGGAGCTAAAGACAAAGTAGCAAACATTATTTTTGAAGGGATTCAATTATTCTTTATCTTCACTACTTGCCCTTATCACCCCAACATCAAAATGTAGCATGATGGTCACTAGAGCCAGAGACAAATATGCAAACATTATTGCTCAAGGAATTCAATTATTTCTTATTCTTTATCTTCACTACTTGCCCTTAACACTCCGACATCAGAATGTAACATGATGGTCTCTGGAGCCAGAGACAAATATGTAAACATTATTACTCAAGGGATTCAATTATTTCTTATTCTTTATCTTCACTATTTGCCCTTAACACCCCAACATCAGAATGTAACATGATGGTCTCTGGAGCTAGAGACAAATAGCAAACATTAATGCTGAAGGGGTTCAATTATTCTTTATCTTCACTACTTGCCCTTAACAACCCGACATCAAAATGTAGCAAGATGATCTCTAGAGCCAGAGACAAATATGCAAACATTGTTGCTCAAGGAATTCAATTATTTCTTATTCTTTATCTTCACTATTTGCCCTCAACACTCTGACATTAGAATGTAACATGGTGGTCTCTGGAGCCAGAGACAAATATGCAAACATTATTGCTCAAGGGATTCAAATCATATTGTTATGGATGCCCTCATATAGGCCTCTGTGAGCATGACAAAGCTGATGTTTTAGCCAAACTTGTACTTAGTAAAGGTGATGTTGGAAACAACATTGCGTTCACAAATAGAAGCATCAAAACTATAACAAGAAAGGAACTAACTGACCTCTTTGAAGCATGAGGCCAAGTTCAGATAAGCATAAGTAGAAACATTTTTTATCACGGTAAAATGCATAAAGTAAAACATGTATATGGAAAAAGTAAGAAGATCAGCAGATTACAGGATGCTGGTAGTACTAGACTAAGGATAGGCTATAGGTACTACCGTTGCTTTCTCATCTGTAAAGTTTGTGACTTTGGTTATTACCTCTTCTCTTGCCTTGAAGGTACACAGAATCCAGCCAACCATCCTTGTGCAGGACACAATCGGTGTCATGTTGCATTCACTAAGGGTTAGGTCGTTAAACAATATTACTCCAAAGTCTTTCACATTATTCAACTGACTTATGAAGGCATTTGTGTCTGTCCTGTATTTTGTATTTTCAATTTCTTTATTTCTACCCATGCTGAAAGCCATACTGTTCCTCGCTGCTCAGTTATAGACCTCATTTATCTCTCTTTGTAGCCTTTCAGCATCCTCTCCCACAGTAAGTTCACTGCTCTTACATCACATTATGGCCTCTACTATGGCATTACAATATCTCCACTACTTTGTAGTAACTCTACTACAATGACACCACAGTATGTCCTTTACAATGACACCACAGTAAGTCCTGTACTATGGCACCAAAGTATGCTCTCTATTAAGGCAACTTAGTATGTCCTGTACTATGGCAACACATTGTGTCAAATACTAAGGCACCACAGAAATTCCGCAACTATGACACCACAATATAACCAATACAGGTAGTCGTTGAATTACGATCTATGCCAGGAGGCTGGGAGGCTAAGTGCTGGGGACACTCACATCATTCCCGCGCCCCGCACAAAGCTCCCAGCACAACACATTTCCTCCTGTGTTTGTCTTTCACTTTGGAAATTTTTTTACGATATCACCCCCAAGATGTCTACCAAAAGGAAAATGTCATAATATGCCTAAGGTAATTATAACACAGGTCGACTTATGACTGGTCTGTCAGAACCGATTGCAGTCGTAAGTCGACGACTACCTGTACCATGACACCACAATATCTCCACAACTATGGAACTACAGCAAGTCCATTAGTATGGCACCTTAGTATGTCCATTACTATGGCATCACATTCAAGAGTATGTTCTACTATGGTATAGCATTCCAGAGCAAGTCTTCTAATACGGCATCACAGTCCAAAGTATGTCTTCTAATATGGCATCACAGTCCAAAGTATTTCTGCTATGGCATCTTACATATCCACTATTGGCTCCACAACATCTCCACTACTATGGCACTACACTATGTCCTCTACTATGACACCTTATGTCTAATAATAAGGCACGACAGTATGTCCACTACTATGGCACCACAGTGTTAAGTCCAGTCCTATGGCACCACAATATCTTCACTACTAAATGATACTTACCTTACTTAAATTTCCATCATGGAAGCAGTTAGCCTTACATAAAAACCAGAGAATTTGAGACAAAATAAAAGGAAATGTACTTCATTTAGCCAGATATAGCAGAAAACCCAGTCTTTCTAAATACCAGCATGAATCCTTTCAGCTTGTGTGAAGAACAGCAGGATGATCCTGTCCCTCAGCCCTCTCCCTGGGAAAAAATTGAAAGTCTTGTTTCCCAGCTTTGTTCTCAGGAAGGAATGCAATTTCTTGTCCCCCAGCCCTATTCTCAGGGAGGAATGGAAGGTCTTTTCTCCCAGCCCAAACCTTCAAGAGTAAGCATACCTATTTACAGTGCAGATGACACAGTTGAAGATATGTACACGGATCCTCTCTATTCTCAGGAAGGAATGGAAGGCCCTTTCCCCCAGTCCTATTCTCAGGGGGGAATGATAGGTCCTGTCCCCCAGCCCTATTTTCAGGGAGGAAAGGAAGATACTGTCCTTCAGTCCCGTCCTTTGAGAAGAAGGGAAGGCCCGGTTCCCCAGCCCTATTCTCAGGGAGGAAAGGATACTGTTCCCCAGCTCAAACAATTCCACAACAAGGGCACTCATGATACATTTCAGTTAAACCAGACGGCTATGAAATTCCCATAGTCTACTTTCATTGAAAAACAGTCAGTCAACCCTACAGACGTCACTCGCCATCTTCCCCAGTCACTCGACCCCAGCAAAGTTACACCCATGCCCTCCCAGACATGTTCGGATGCAAACAACAGAAGAATAGTGAAACGTGCAAGACGGCAATTAAACCAGACGGCTATGAAATTCCCATAGTCTACTTTCACTGAAAAACAGTCAGTCAACCCCAGAGACGTCACTCACCATCTTCCCCAGTCAGTCGACCCCAGCAAAGTTACACCCATGCCCTCCCAGACATGTTCGGATGCAAACAACAGAAGAATAGTGAAACGTGCA
>JAYMFT010091412.1:0-14015 GCA_038088735.1 Panulirus argus | reverse complement strand
ATATATCTTCCTCCAATACACTACACCTACTTTTGAGAGAGAGAGAGAGAGAGAGAGAGAGAGAGAATGAGAGAGCAGAGGTATAACTCAAGATGACCGAACACATAGTCATATCAGCAGCCAACACACCAGCCTCCAGCTTTAACCCAAACTTTCCCTATGTTACCCCCCTCACACGCACGACCCAAGGAGTACGGATTTCAAAGACAAGGGCCTTTGCCAGGCTTCAGGCTTAGACCTGGCGAGTCTAACAAAGAAAAACACCACTCGTCCTCACAACAAATGTCAATATTGTTTCTGTAGAATTTTTTTTAAATTTTTGTTTAGTCAGGTGTTAAATAACGGTGCTTTACGTAACAACTTAATTTTTCCCCCCCCTAAAAGTTAATTAAATTTCTGTAGAAAGGGCATAGTTCAGCTACAGGGAGATGAAACTAAAATGTCTTGGATAAAATATTCAGTTACACAGAGGTTCAGATGTGAGCTAGAAAAAATATACTATTGAATACAATTCGGATCAATTTACGTGTTGAATAAGTCCCAAGATTCAATTAGACCTACAGGTATCAAACCAGAGAAAAAAGTAATGAAGACAAAGCGTGGTCTCTTTTTCGTGTTAGCTGAGACGGCACGGGCAGATGAGGACCTAATCAAGGCCAGCCCATTAACGCTATATATATATATATATATATATATATATATATATATATATATGTAAACCCTAGCATGAGCCAGGTACCCATTTTATAGACTAATCGCTTGGGGTGGATGAACAGCTGGGTTGACTGTGGACCGACTGCCACATCCAGGATTCGAACCTTTGCGCTAGACACTGGGCGGCCCGAGAATGCGTCATGGTCAGAAACACTAACCGATACACCATGGGCGTCCATTAATACAGTTACTCAAGGCCTAAGACTCATTAGTCTTAATCACTTTATCTACCTCCTCATATGCTGTGGCGTTGGCAAGATGTTACAGGCACTTGACAAACTTGAGTTTATAGTTATATAAATGCAGGTGATCACAAGGGACGTGGAGAGATGGGCAAGTATCTCAGTATGTGGGGGCGACGTGGAAGGAAAGGTATGGGCTACAGTGAGAAGGAGTTTGTGAGAAGGACGAGGGAGCTGGGCAGGGATCAAGCTGTGTTGGAGGGGCGTGATGAGATGGGCAGGGATCACAGTGTGTGGGGGGGTTTATGGAAGGGTCGTGAGTAGATGGGCAGAGATCAGAGTGTGGGCGTTTTGTGGGGTGGAAGTGGAGAGATGGGTAGGGATCATACCGTCTGGGAAAACGATGTCCATCAGCTATCAAGAACTCGTGAGCAATACCTGCTAACTTTTAAATGGACACGAGGAAAAACGATTAAGTATACAAAAACAGAACGGACGAATAAACAAATTAAAGTCATTGTGGGAATGGCACCAGCCACGTCAAGCTGGGTGTGGCACCAGCCATGCCTCTTCTGATCCTTGCACGCCTGTTTCGCCCCTCTGAAAATCTAAACCTCTCCCTCTACCTGGAAACATGCATAAAAGCAACCCATCCCTACGAAAAGAATCCGTTCTAATCTTCCCAGCTATCGCCCTACTGCCCTCACTTCTACAATCTCCACAGTCATTGAAACTCTCCTCCACTCCCAATTTTCTCAAGCACTTAGAATGGCATTGCCTTCATTATGATTGCCAATACGGTTTCCGCGTTGCAAGGTCTACAGGTGATCTTCTCCACTCCACTCTCAGGGATTTTAGCGAGCCTTTTGTCATGGCTCTCGACATCTCCAAAACGTTTGACAAAGCGTGGCGTAAGGGTTTTCCTCTCTACACGTCTTTCTTTTGGCTTTTCTTCTTCTCTCTGTTCTCTACTGCATAGCTTCTCCCTGGTGGGTCCATTCCACTGGCCACTGATTATCCTATCAACAGTAGTGTCCCTCTGAGTTCTGCCCTATAGCTTAGTCTCTTTCTTCACTCCATAAATGATCCTCAGTCTTCAACCTCCAATCGTATTCACTCTCATTCTACAGACTTCTACTCGCTTCATCTCCCTCCCCTCCCACTAATAATAATTCTTTTACTCGCAATGAACATATCTCATCTCTTAATTCCGACTTGTGTCACCTTGGAATGGGGAAGTATTAACCTAGGAATATCCAAGAACTAAAACGCAATTTCTACCTATATCTCTTTCCAAATATCACTCGCTTCCCTCTGTTTAGTTTCAAAATAGCACAATTCACCTCTGCAATAACATAAACACGTTGGACATAACCATACCTTTCACTCTGTCTTGAAAACCTCACATCACGATGTCTGTTTTTCCAAAATCTATGGGTTTTGGATAATTGCCGTAATTAGTTTTCTTTTCAGCAGCAACTTCATATCAACGGAAGTTTTATTCGCCATAGTATGGAGCACTGCCTAATATCCGGGATGGCTCTTCCTTCACCTCTCTCTCTCAGCTAAGAGCGGAGTCTAAATCCTTCCGTTTCATTAATTTTCAGGTATTATCTCCACTCCTCGCTGTCTGCCGTGTTGTTACTGTCCTCTCCTTTTCTGCAAGGATTACTTCGATGACTGCCATCGTGTGCTGTCTGCATGTGGTCCTACTACACAGGTTCGACCTATGGTACGAGCCTGCTGCTTCCCATAGTTTCTTGTGGAGACCGGCCACATGAGGACTAACCGTTATGATACCCCCTTTCGTCTACTTTATAACACAGATCCAGAAACACCTAAGGAATTCTGATCAATATCTCCTTTCTTGCTCTTACCCTATTCTCCCTCCATCCGTAATTGAGGCATGTATTGACCATGCCTTTTCTGTTACTGTAAAAAACAAAGACTCTAAGTATGGCGTCACCACAACACGCCAGACATGGCACCACAACAACACGCTTGGCATGGCACCATCCATAGCACGCTAGGTATGGCACCACCACCCCAACCACAACGCCACAAATCTTCCGCTAAGCACTGCGGCTTCCGTCCTGATCTTACCACCTTTATCTCTATTTTAGACCCGATGATCCTCCCCTTGAGTTTAGAGGCCACGCACCGGGTCTGGCCTGGCTATAAACAACGATGAAAGAATTGTTTACTCGCCAAGTTGCTGGTCTGATAAGCAACCCTCAATCGGGCACTGCCAGGTGGCTCTCATCACAACGGAGAAAAACGACCGTCATATTTCTTACTCGGCGCGCAGCGAATTATTATGTAACTGATGCTCCTTGTTTGCCCTCGCAAGGCCTGGCTGACATCACTGCCGTATGTGTTTATCTTAACAGTTTTGCACATCATGCGCCCCATTACGAAATGTTACGCTCATATGCGCGTCACTCGCTCCAGGAGTTGGGAGCATTATGTTTGTTCCGGAGAGAAAAAGGGCGCTTTTTAGACCTGTGTATAACACTGGTCACCATACAGCCCCGATCTAGGCTCACACCACAGCTGTACTAGGGATGCCTGGGCTCTAGTCACAGTAGTATGAGGGGTTACTAGGCTCAAGCCACAGTAGAACGAGAGATCCTAAGGCTTCAGCAACAGGAACACGAGGGGTTCCTAAGGCTCCAGCCACAGCAGTGTGAGGGATTTCCCAGGCTCCGGCCACAGTAGTGCAAGAGGCTCCCAAGCTCCAGTCACTGTAGCGAGAGGGATTAACAAGGTCTAGCCTCAGTCATACGAATGAAGCCCAAGAGTACCGCAAGAGATTCCCAGGCTCCAGACACAGGTACATGAGGGAACCCAGGCTCCAGTCGCAACCATACGACGGGTTCCCAGGCTCCAGCCACAGCAGTACGATGGGACCTAGGCCCCAACCACAGTGGTATGAGGGTGTCCCAGGCCCCATCCACGATCATACGAGGGATTCCCAGGCTCCAGCCACAATAATCCCAGGGGTTATGTACCAACACATTGCATTATCATTTTAACACTCATATGACCGTCTTTGAAAGTTCCCCTGTAACCCAAGACGAGTTCTCGTTGGCCTATCTTGCCTGTCGTCTAGCTCAGCCTTCCTTGCCCAGCCCGACACAGTAATGCCTCCTTGCATAACACCCTAATATCCTTTCCCTCCTCCTCCTCCTTGTTCTGCCCTGTCTTCCTAAGCTTTTCTCTTGTTATCTCCTCTTTCCCTGACGTTTTGTTTCATCACGGCAGCTTATGTCTGCTTCTATGCCCAAATCTACATTTCTTCTCTGCCTTGCCGTGCCCTGTTCTGCATCATTCCCTAACCTTACTCTGCTAATCCTTTCACTTTCTTACCTTTCCCAAAACTACCCTGCTTCACTCCGTTACCTTTTTTTTTTTCACTTTAGAGGTTACATTCTCAGGAAAAAGTTCACATCCAAGCCGGGTTTTTGAAATATAGAGTAGTGATTACCGAAATAAAAAAAAAAAGAGGCAAGGGAAAGTATTCACGGGTTTTGGAGGAAGTGAAAAACCTGTCTCTTAAAAAGTACCAGGTCATAGTTATTGGGAAAGACATGAGAGGTGTAGAGCTCTAGAGCCTCGAGGTGTAGGGAAAGAAACAGTTATCAAAACGGCCTACCCTTGAGTTGCCAACGGCCATACAGTAATCACGTGACTCAACAGCTTGACGAGTATTGCGTGGTCTAGTTAGTGGCGGACGTATACAAGCAGCCAGCTTTCGAGAGTAAAAACTAAAGCAATATCTATAGAAGAGGGAAAGTGAACCAACATTGTCGAGTAGGGCAAGTAGGTAAAGTTTTGAAGTTAGCCTGGGAGAGTTGATAAGACCGCTTTAAACTCAGCTCCATCAAGTAAGGATGAAGAGCTTGAACTACCCTAGGTGTGAGAGTTGTATTCCATACATGGAAGGGTCAATCCTTTGTATGAACGGAGCAACTGTTTAGAAAAAAAGAAGTTTCGACATCTAAACAGGAATCCCAGTTTCTCCGAGGTAGACTCAGCTATTTCCGTAAAGTGGGATTTCCAAGATATATTACACGTTAAAGTCATTCCAGGTATGTTCATTGAAGTGGAATTACAGAACTATCGAAGGGAGAGGAAAGCTGTGAGGAATTCTCAATAAAGAGATGGGCAGAAATTGGGTCTTGGAGGCATTAAAGTTAACCAGATTTCGTTTATCTCACTAAGATATCCTGTCCAAGTCCGAGTTTCTTGAGGAAGCTGTGTAGAGAAGACATGCAGATCGAGTGAGATAAGAATGAGTAGAACTGAAGGATATGGAGGAATGTGGCGTTGAGTCATCAGCGTTTGAATGCATTTGGTTATTTGTAGAAGAAAGAAATCACTGATAAAGAGGAGAAAAAGTGTAGGGGACAGGACAGGCCCTTGAGAGATACCGTTGTTGATGGAGAAAAGGTGGGAAGATGATCCATTAACAACCACTGAGATAAATCGGTCGGAGAGGAAGCTAGATATGAAGAAGCAAAGTAAGGAAGGGAAGCCAAAAGAGGGGAGCTTATAAATGACACCCCAATGCCACACCCTGTCAATCGCTTTGGATATGTCAAGGGAACTACACGGGGATGATGGCCAGACATTAGTATGATACGAAATAATGTCACTAGCATATCTCGCCTTACGGAAGCCATACTGGTGATCAGACAGAAGACTGTGAAATTCAAGATGTCTGTGGATATGAGAGATGAGAACGCATTCAAAGACTTTGGAAAAGGTAGATGTCAAGGCATCAGGGCGAAAGATAGAGTGGTTATAACGGTCACCCTTCCTGGTGATGGGATGTATCAATGCATGCTTCCAAGCACAAGAAAAAGTTCTGGTCTTTAAACAGATATGGAACATACGAGCAAACAAAGGTGCAAGGTCAGAGGCAAATCTTTCAGAACATGGGGATGGATGCCATCATGACCTTACACTGCCAATCCTCTCACTTTCTGACCCTTCCACACATATACTCTACCTCATTGACCTACCATACCTCCCGCAGTACCCGATCCTAGTCCTGTACCTTGTTCTCTACCGCTTATTTCTCCGTCCTGCTGGGGACTCCTTGTCCGCCTGGCTGGTCTTGCCCTTCAGCACTCTTAAATCTGCCTGGCTGTTCCCTGCCATCAGGCACTTTTGATAACTGTATTACTGTTCTGTCTCCGTTCTCGCTGCCAGTAACGATTTCAACCAACTGAAATGGCGCAGCCAGATCACCAAGAGCGAATATGGGGCTACTGAACGAGATGAAAGAATAGAGTGAGCGTGAACAAGTACACAAAATGGGCAGTACAAAATGAAGTTGAAAAAGCCGAAAACAGACTGAGCAAATATCATGAAGGACCGGAGCCAGCTAGCTGAGTTGAACGGCCAGGGCAAACCAGATGAGTTGAACGGCCAGTTCAGAACAACCAAATTCAGTGAACAAACACAACAAACCAGCTGAGTTGAACGGCTCGTGCTAGCCGTTGAACGTCCAGAGCAAACCAGCCGAGCGAACGGCCAGAACAGGAGAGTAGAGTGAACGACTGGGTGCAGCGAGGCGGGCGGACAAGCTCAATTATATCGCTAATCGGCCGGACATTTGTGCGAGGGGCGGGCGGGCGTGACGACCCGGGGGTGTGGGCGGCTCATCTGGCCCACGGGGTCGTGCCACCCGAACTGTTTAGGTCGCTGTTTGCCAGACTGTGTCTGCTGGTGTGTAGCAGTCAACGGCCATACGTTGATGTGCAGCAGCCAGTGACATTCTTTCTGTGTGCAGCAGTCAACGTCCTTCTGTTAATAAGCAACAATCAGTGCCCTTCAGTTTGTGGTGTGCAGCAGCCGGTGTCATTCTGTTGATATACAGGAGTCAACTCCCGCATTTTATTGATATAATGTAGCAGGAAATTCCCGTCTATTTGTAAGCAGCAGAAACGTCATTCTGTTGGCGTGTACCGGCCAACGCCCCTTTGTTGGCGCGCAAGCAGCCAACGTTATTCTGTTTGCGAGCAGCAGTCAGTATCCTTCTGTGTCTGTGCAGCAGTCAGCGCCCCACCGCCGGTGTACAGCACCTGAGGTCCTCCCTTTGGTGTGTGCAGCAATCAACGGCCTTCCGTTGGTGTGTAGCAGTCAGCCAGGCCCTTAAGTGCCTATACAGCAGAGAACTCCCATCGGAGAAAGAGAGAGAGAGAGAGAGAGAGAGAGAGAGAGAGAGAGAGAGAGAGAGAGAGAAGGTCAACATCTCTTCACTGCTGTTGATTCACAACAGTCAGTGAAGGTGAAGGTGGGGAGGGGAGATACTCCGCCGAAAGCGCTGGATATTCCGGTCTCTTATCTCCCTCACCTTTCCCTCATTCCCTCGCACTCTACACTGCTACAGAAGGCGTACGATAACAAATCCTGGTGAACTTAAGCGATTAGTCTCAAAGAACATAGACTAAAAAAAAAAATAGAACATAAGACTATAAAAGAGAAAAGCATAAAAGCTTTAACGAGAGCAAAAGCACTGGGAGACAGGAAGTAAGAAAGTGCTCAGATCAGTTCTGATGTTAACCGTGAAAAAAGCCAACGCCTGAAGCGCCATGGCAGGGCTAAGGTCAGACCACACATTATTGCCACAGGCCGCCATCAGGCTCGAAATTACGCATACAAAATTCATGGCACTACCAGCGTGTGCATTAATTGGGGAATTTCAAATTACTGTACATGGTCCAGCCTGAAAACTTCGGCAATGATCGACCATCCATTTCCCCCCCCCCACCCCTCACCTCTCCCCCTCCCACCAGGGTTGTTTGGTTTTACTGGTGTGGGGTGTGAGTAAGGGGGTGGGGGGAGATAACGCCTTTCCTTGCTGGGGTGTGGATATTGGAGCGTCACTGCTCGGGTGTGGATGAGTGTTGGGCCATGGCTTCTTTGGATGTGGGTTGTGGAGGCGTGGGTGCTTGGGGGGAGTGAGTGCTAGGGTACGGCGGCCGAGGTATGGCTACTTGGGGTGTACCTGCTGGGAGTGTGGCTCGCGTGACATGCTTCCTGGCAAGAGGACGCTACCATGTTCCACGGCAGCGACACCCGTGTCCATAACAATATCCTCACCACGAAGACAACACCACTCTGTCTCTCCTGTGCTTCCAGAGCCACACGATAACAGCACCTCTCACGTCCAAAGGTTTACCCTGGAATGAAAGTGTGTGACTTATCTTCTCGAATTACAGACTTGGTGTGATTCCCCCCCCCTCCTCACACTTAAGCTGCAGCTTGAGGACGGAGTGGCAAATTAAGCATAAGCTCCCCTCCCCATAATCCCCTCTCCCCTCCCACCCCCCGCCGCTGTTCCTTCCTTCCTACCCCCTCCCCCTAAACATTCACCACCTCGAACACCTAACAATCTCCAGATAATAATGGGAACGTTTTCCCATTAATTACATTATCATCATAAAAAAAAAGACTGGTCCATTATGTGGGTTAATACTCGTCTAAATGAAAGCTTCCACACGTAGTAAAGAAGACATCCTTGTGTCCATGCTGATGATGACCCGGAAACACACTGACTGGTCTGTGCTAAAGTTCATTAATCTAGTTTCATACGTTTTCGTATCTTATTACGACCAATAAATCTTCCATCTCTCTATCTACCCACTGGGGCTGGAGGAGATGGGGGAAGAGGAGGAGGACGAGGGAAGGCCGAGTAGGGAGGAGGAAAATGGGACCTCACACTGCTGGCAACCACAACAACGCCGAACGCAGTTTATTTATACATTCGGACGCGAGTGGCTCAGGTCTACAGTGAGGACGCATTTGTGTCGCCACCAACGGCACTAGAACGTCCTCATGAAGCGTCAGGTCTCCTGCGATAACTCTCTCTCTCTCTCTCTCTCTCTCTCTCTCTCTCTCTCTCTCTCTCTCTCTCTCTTCTCAGCAGCATTACTACCACGAGCAGTAGCAGGTAACGTTGCCAGCCATCATTAGCGATCCCTCTGGCAACGGTGTTACACTCATAGCAGAAGTAGCAATATCATCAGTAGCAGTAACAAACTTCTCACAATCACTGATGCTGGGAGTAATCCCGTAGCAGTAGTAGCAGTACTCCCAGGAATAGTAAAATAGTCTCCTCAGTAGCTCCAACAAAATGGGGTTTCTCTCCAACAAAAGTAGCGCTGTATCTCCTCCCAGTGATAATCGCAGAATCCTCAACAATAGCTCTTTTAAAGCTATGGTGATAGTGACTGGAGCCTTCAACATAAAAAAAAAAAGTTTTAGCTGCAGTGTAACTAGCAACCCTAGCAGTGACCCCAGCAACAGTAGTGTGCCCCCAGCAAGAGCAGCGGTGTTCCCTAGCAACAGTAACTGTATCCCCAGGAGCAGTAGGCATCGGCAGCAAAAGTGACGGTTTCTTCAACAACTTCAGCACTTCTCCCAGTAACAACTGCAACGTTTCCTAGTAACAATGACGACGTCCGGAGCAAAGATAATGAGCACCAGTAGCCTTGGCAACATAAGCAATGTCCCTAGCAACAGTAACAATCTCTTAAGTAGCAATCGCATTGCATAGGAAACAGCACCCGTGTCGTAAGTAACATCAATAATGTACCCATCAGTGTTCTTAACAATATCAACAGTATAATGAGAGTGCCCCAGTAACGATATCAGTGTCCTGAGCAAAAACAGGAGTGTCCCAAGCGATATTCTTAGCAATATTAACAGTATACTGACAGTGTCCCAGCAACGGTAACAGCGCTACCCAAGTAACATAGGCAGTGCCCCTAGCAACAGTGCTCTTAGCAAACAGCTGTGCTGTGATCGTAAGAAAGCTTCCACATATCACTTACTATGTCCCCCCTACAGAAGTACCTACGGTGTTCATGAAGAGTTCCCAGCATAGCAGCTGCGGTGAGTAATGTCCCTAAAATAGCACGGTCAAGGATACAGCAATGGATAACTCCAGCAGCAGCAGTCGTATCCACAGGAACAGCAGTGACCACAGCAATAGCTCTGCTCACAGCATCAGCAAAAATCATTGTCTTCTACGATAGTAATGGTGTTGTCTTGCCACAGAAACTACCCCTGCAACTCTATGGTCTCCCTAGAAAGAGTAAGCGTCCACAGCAACTATAGTATTCACAACGGCAGCATCGTCCACAGCAAACGAGAATGGCATTAACAAAAACTGGGTTCACTGTAACAGCAGTGACCCTTAGCAAAAGCGATGCATCCATAAATTGCAGGTGTAAAAGCCACTATAATGTCCATAAATACGACAAAACCAAAAAGAATAGTGACCACGGCAAAAACAGTGTCCACAGCAATACTATTATTTCCTAAAACACCATTAACGTCAACACCGGCAATTTCCACGGCAACAGCCGAACCACAGAGCACCAGGACCATACCGAACAACATTACTGCTCCCAGAACAACAGTATTCATAGCAATACTGGTGGTATGTCCACGGTAATCTCTACAAAAGCAGTAACACCCTCAACAACAGTAATGTCAGCTGTAGCACCACCGTCCCTAGCTACAGTCATAATGACCCTGACAACAGAGGTGTGGAGATACGACGGTATTTGTTACCCCCACAGCAAGGTTTCCATGACTGTTTTTTTCGTCTTTCTTAAACGCCACTGGAGTTACACACAACTTTATGGTACTTTCGGGAGCAGTGACAATATTTACGCTACTTGAAGGGAAATAGGATTAAGTAAATAAGAGAATGGCCAATACAGTGAATCCATGAATCTATGCGTTGGACTGTAGAAGCTGGTGAGCCCTAAACATTAAGAGCAAACATGAGGGCGGATGATGAGAAGGAACGACTCCAGACCAGGACTGGCGATGAAAAGGAACCACTGACAGGCCGGGGCTGGTCTTGGATACAGGAGGGACCCGCTGATGGAGATGGCAGCCGAGCTGAAAAGTGGCCTGGTCTGCAGCCTGAGAGAAGGAAGTCAACTTGAACACTGCTGGAGGGACTTTTCCAACACTCGAAAGTATCCGAAAACTGTCTGGTAGAGATGAGGGCCCTACTTTACGTACATCAGTTTGAATGACAATGATTTTTTTTTCTTGCAAAAAGAGATAATGTACTAAAGACATTCTTCCCAACTTGCCTCTTCAGAGTAATGTACCTCCTTGGGCTGCTAGAGAACAATGTCTTTAATCCTATTACTTATTCATTTATGACAACTGCATCAGCTCGGTCTGCAGCGGGTTTTCGTGCAAGCCGACGAATTTTCCCTCGTCCAGATAAGAAAGAAGAAAAAAGCTAAATCCTTCTGAGAAAAAAAGAAATATTTTCTCAGCAATAGCACTGTCCAGCTCCAACGGCCGTAGCAGTAGTGTTGCGAACTACAACACGACCCATCACAGCGCAATAAGTAATTCACTTAAGCCCCTTAATTAACAGTATAACGGTCGGCAAAGCTATACTACGGGACTGCGTGGAGAGCCCAGAACAATGAACGGGGGGACTAATCTTCCACACAAACTGCATCATCCTCCACGAAAGGAGAGCAATACGTCTTCCAGTCGGAGTGAATGCGAGGGTTAGTCGTCTGCGGCAGCCGACTCACTGGCGTCCAGACGTCAACATCAGCAGCGCACTCAGCACCGACGAATACCAAGATCACCCTCAGCGTCAGCGGTAGACGCAGACACCAAGCTGCATCACCCGAGCAAGAGCAGCAGCAGCAGCAGCAGCAGCAACGGCAAGAGGCAGAGGTGGCAGGGGCGGTGACCCTCCCTCCCGCCGCCCGCATGACTCACACATCAAGCGTGTTCCTGTCGCAGCGTTACTGCCCTGGGAACCACATCACGCATATTTGTCTTGCACTTGATGAGTCTCCGTCCTCCCTTACCGTGCCGAACCGACATCCTGGGACGTCTGGCGGTGATGGACACCGGTCTCCGAGGCCGGTAGACTAGGCGATGAACCAATAATGTAAACATGTGTTGCAACATGTTTCACTTTATGGTCACTGTAATGCCGCTTGGCGGACAATGCAAGACGTTTTGTCCTTGACAGGGAATGGACACGGCCCATGGGACAGGGAGAGGAAATATAAGGATGGGAAATGATGGGACGGAGCTGGGACACAAGGGTGGAAGTGGAGAGGAGAATGGATAGAACAAGGAGGAAGGAGAGGGAGGTATACAGACGACGGAATAAGAACATATGAGACTAAAATGAAATACGGAGAACGAGACACAAGGGTGGGACAAAGGGAGGTTAAAATCAAGAGGACTGGAGGTCATCTCTTAACAAGCATTTATGAGAGTCGGCAGTGTCGTGGGAGGGAGCACTGTGTGGGGGTGATGGCAGCCGGGGGGTGAAATAAGAACGAAGGTCAGGTGCTAAGTGGATGTATGGAAGTGATGGAGGGAGAATAAAGGGAAGGTGAGGGGCTGTTGTTCACCCATATGGCGTGTGACAAAATCAGCTGTCAGACGCCCCACACTGTTCTCATAAACCTGCGAGTTGTTACCCATCCCAGAGTTTATTTTCATCACATTTCTTCACCGAGATCATGACTGGTCATCAGGAATTGGTTGCCAAGAGCGACACAGGGGGTGCAGGGAAGGAGAGACGCCGTTTTTGACTTGGCTATGATGGTCGTAACTGAGGATGACAGGCACCACCAGAGGTCTGGTAGATCTGGCCTGGTAGGTTGGGAGAACTTGATAATCATTGTTCTCACATCTGAGTGAATATGTCGATTAAAGAAGCCAAGAGGTTACATTGTGGAGGAAGTTGAGGCACATCTAAAGCTATCAAGATATGATCTAGGGTTGGCATGCCATCCTCCTGGCAATTACTGTTTATTTTATCGTAATGGATCATGTCTTGGATGAGGGTGACACTGAACATCATCACTATTAAGTAAAAACTCTTGCTTCTAGTGAGCTGGAGACTAGAGTTCAAAGGATCGATGACTGATAACTTATTTTCTTGCTTTCATCTCATACACGTAATGAATTATGATCTCAACCTGAGCTCTCAACTTCATGGCAAAAAAATACATTTCTGTGGTTTCGTCATTATTGCCATAAACGCTCTTGGGAGGCCATACATCACACACTAGTTGACTCAAAACATTTTCTTTTTTTCTAATATGGCGCCAAGTATATGTTGAGTCCTTTATTATATCTTCGTTTTCTCAGTGAGACACTTGTATTTTGACGGGGTTAAACTCTCTAAATAATATCTTTCCTTTCCAATGCACTTCCTTTACGGTGGCAAACTCGAGAGGTGGCCAACTTGGGTGATGTCTGTCCCCTGAAGCATGGGAAGCAGGTTGTGCACGTTGGTACTGAGTTAGATGCTGAGTCTTTGCAGATGGGTACTAATGTGTTAGATGCTGAGTCCTTGGCAGGCTGTGCGCATGGGTACAAAGGAGTTACATGCTAAGTCTTTGTTGTGCTGTGTACATGGGGCACTAACTGGGAAGATGCTGAGTCCCTGGTATGTTGGGAATATGAGTTAGATGCTGAGTCTTTCTCCTTTTTAATGTTTTTGTGTTATGCTGGAGGCAGGATGGTTTGCCGTTCTGAGGAAGAGGTTCAGACATCCTGGAGAGATCCCGAGAACAGCTATGGTGTGGTAGTTACAAAAAGGGATGCATGGCACCCCAGTACAGCTATAATACGCAAAAACGCATTGCATATGTTGGTGTTTAACACTGAAGAGGGTTTCGTGAACTGGGTATCTGTTTCCTAATTCTGCTCTCTCTCTCAGGTAACTGGGCGTGTCATTTGTAACTGTATCTAAGGCTCTATTGCTCTGAGATACTTGAAAGATTTGATTGTCTAGTTCACGAAACTTATTTACGTGTTGGATGAAAAGAAACATATAGCCACCTACGTAGTTTGGTGGGAGTTCCCGCCGTTTCTTTTGATTGGTTGACTCGTTTAATCTATCTAACAGCCATCTTCTCTGTTGACTTTCCTCCGCTGTGAAATATCACAGCCACGTCCCAGGCATTCACGGTGGAGTCGTCCCTTTGTGTCGCTGGTGGAACAGTGATGTTGGCATGCAGAGAGAGAGAGAGAGAGAGAGAGAGAGAGAGAGAGAGAGAGAGAGAGAGAGAGAGAGAGAGAGAGAGA
>JAYMFT010091401.1:0-14015 GCA_038088735.1 Panulirus argus | reverse complement strand
TTTATATGTATATTTATATATAGAGCATTAATAGGATGGCCTTGATTAGGGCCTCAGCTGCCTGTACTGTCTGAGCTAACATTAAAGAAAGTTTTATAATATCTATTTGAAATCTGAGCTGCATATATTAGCACATATTTAGAATTTTCATTATGAAGATATAACTGATAGTATAGAATTGGCTACTTTCCAGGGTACAGTTTTGTTGATTCCTGATACCATCAGTTATGTACTTTTGAACATAAATACTTTACAAATTTTGAAAATTGGTTATGGAGAAATGCACACTGAATATGCATTATTCTATTCATTATTAACTTTTTCTTGTATTGCAGCTTATTGATAATTGTAGAATCTTCCTGAAACATAGCATTATTGAATGATACAA
Organism: Panulirus argus; assembly: GCA_038088735.1. Taxonomy (NCBI): domain Eukaryota; kingdom Metazoa; phylum Arthropoda; class Malacostraca; order Decapoda; family Palinuridae; genus Panulirus; species Panulirus argus. The sequence goes on along the minus strand of JAYMFT010091401.1, from coordinate 13,627 downwards.
CACCTTCAGTTGCTCAGGAGTTATCGGTGATGCCTAGAATGCATGCACAAAATATCCACCACCTGAAGCAGTCACCAACTGTTTTCCATGCATGAAATAAAAATGAAAAGAATGACTTGTTTTGTCAGGTATTTACTAGGAAGCAAATAGAGTCAGGGAATGAAGAAAGCTAAGGTAAGTGAAAGTAGTAACTGATGGTGAAATGGAAAATAACAAACTGTGGTAAAATAAGGAGATTGAGAATTGGTAGTGCCCCACTGGTCAGTGATGATGTAAGAATATTGCTGAAGTGTTTGTTTACATGGTTAGCAAAGATCAACTAATGTAAAATGTGCCCTGGATTTTCCTTCCTATGTGATCTTTTCTGCTGGCATGAGAAACATTCTAAAGGATATATAAATGAAAATCTGTAGACTTTCCAACTCTTAGTGTTTCTGGTGAGGAAACTGTGGCCTTCCTTACCCTTTGCCATACACTAAAGCATGGGTGTAGAAGCTATCATGTTTTAGGTACACTCTCACCCAATCAGAGATTCCCACAAAGATGACATCATTGACCCACTCAGTTCCCCTAAACATTGACTTTGACCCTAAGATGTTACCAAACCATTCTATCCCCTTCCTCTTGAGTTTAGTTTTACTCAGAGCAAAAATATCTAGGTTTCTCTCCTCAAACATACTTCCTTTCTCTCCTCTCTTCTCATCTTGGTTACATTCACACACATTCGTACACTTCATCCTGAGACTTTATGGTGGATGAACACTCCTTGCTTTTCCATCTTTTAGAAACTGAAACAAGAAGGTTGGGTTTCCAGCCCCTCCACTCCTGCCCCTCTTAGTCACCATTTGCAGTGCTTCTCTTTGTTTATGATATATTTCCTCTGTGTCATAGGTGACTTGATGGAGTGGGAATGGGGGCTGGAACCCCTCCTTTCTTGTATTTCAATTTCTAAAAGATGGAACAGAAGAAGGAGTCAAGCAGGGAGTTCTCATCCCCTTTGAAGGCTCAGGCTGAGGTGTCTGAATGTGTGTGGACGTAACCATGATGTTTGAGGAAAGAAACCTGGATGTTCTGGCTCTGGGTGAAACAGGGCTCAAGGTTAAGGGGAAAAAATGATTTGGAAATGTCTTAGGATTAAAGTCAGCAGTTGGTATGTGGGCAAAAGCTAGGAAAGGTGTAGCACTACTGCTGAAGCAGGTGTTGTGGGAGTGGATGAAAGGATGTAAGAAGGTGAGCTCCAGACTGATTTGGATAAGAATGAAAGTGTATTGTGAGACATGGGTGATATGAGTGCTTATGCACCTGACCATGAGAAGAAAGATCATGAGGCAAGTGTTTCGGTAGCAGCTGAGTGATTGTATCAGCAGTTTTGATGCAGGAGCATGGGTATTAGTGATGGTTGATTTGAATGCAAAGGTGAATGAAGTGGCAGTTTAGGATGCAGCTGGGAGGTGTGCCATTGTTGTTCTGCCCTCTTTGTCATGATTAAGCACACTGACTCATAGTATCAATCTGAAAACTTGCCCATATCTTATGGCAACATCATGAATGATGCCTGGGAGTTGTGAATGCAAAAACCATACATTTACCAGTCGAACTGAACGTTTATTTTTCAGTGAGACCGCATCCATAACAGGAGCAGTGAATGGATTAGGGAGCACAATGACAAGATAATGTTATTCTTTCTATATTTCTGATGCCTGTTCCCTCTAGGAACTCCCATCAGGAGGGTGGCCATAGTGAAATATTCTCCACTTGTCTCTGTTGTTATATGCTTCCCTTGCATGCACCATTCCATGCATATTTCCACCATTTCTCTCTAGCACAATAATGCATAGTATAATATAAAGGACCTTTAAAACAAGGGTAAGAAAACTAAAGATGAAAATGTTTAATGTATAAATAAGAAGTATAATTGAATATTTCTTGCATTGTGTGGTTGCCGGGTATGTAAAGTGAAGTAGTCAAATGAGAGAATTCAGAAACAACTACCATGAAAAGCCTGAAGGAGCTTGGACTTTATAGATGAGATAGAAGCAGAGAAAAATATCTGGTGTTGTATACCAGGCAACAATAAAAGTATAAAAACAACAATGTAACCTCAAAGCAACTCAGCAAGGTAGATACTGATTCTTCAAATCAAAGGTAGTACCTTGAAATATAGTATGAAGGCACCAAATTAAAATATATGAATGCTTAGGGAGAGAGCTAGAAGTCATATGTCATGCAATACCAGAACTAAGAAATTTACTTGGAGTAACTTCAGGAACTTAAAGGAGATTAGACTTATGGATGAAAACATTTTCCAGATAAGGCAGTAAACTTGCTAATGGATCTCTACAGTTCCCCCCTTAAGTTCAGCAAGGTGCAGTGGCTGCAGTTGCCCAGATTGAGGTCTGTAACTGCTAGAGCCAGCATTATCTCTTTAGTCAGTAAATCTCAGGGACAGTTCACTTGAAAACTGTTTTTTTCAGGGTTTAGCAGCTTTGATAGCCTCAGTTGGGTGAGACATTCTTGTTGCTAGACTTCTTTTTATGTAGTCTCCCTTGGCTGATTCTGTAAATGTTTCAAGACCTTCTCAACCTGACATCAGGAGCTCAGCATTGAAAATTTAGGTTTTGGAACCTACACACATGGATCTAATCAAACACTTCATCCTGATATTTAGGGAGCATTTGACATGAACTGATTCATTATGTTCTTTTATTTGCTTTAAGACAGTATCAGTCAGGTTTGGAACTTTTTCAGTTGTTGCTTGAAGATTCAGATTCCCTTGGGTTTTTTGATACCCTATCATCAGAATTCTAGCCATAAAGATAAAAGTAATAATTTTTCCTCAAGAGCACCTTCTGGCCCCACTGTCAGTGTCTTTGGGATTAACCTGTTTTAGACATAAATAGGATGGCTTTTGAGTCTTTTTGGGAAGACTTTTTACCTCCTTCCTTGAAACCTAAGTGGGAGTCAGTAAAGACCTTGGTGTTTTAACTGCCAGGGATTTTTCTGGCCTTCCAACCATAAGAAGCTTTATATTTTCAATAGAAACATGTCTTGGACAAACATTTTTCTAACCTGAGGTTTTGGTAGGATTGAACACAAAAATTTTTGAATACACTATGTTGCATCTTCGAAGACTAATTTTGAAAAACATCTTGCATTATGTCTGGTTGAATACCCCAGAGAATATCTTTAGGTATTCAGAGATTAGCCAGGTGAACTGACACCCTCCCCCCCCATCCAGGCAATTTGAAATACCTCTCAGAAAGAGCATTTTGTTTTGGATTGAAAGCCTAGTTTGTTGGCTCATCCTGGTGTTTATGTCAGAGTCATGATGGTAGAAGAGTTATTCTACACTGTCTTCTCTGAGGAAGCTTTTGATTGGGGAATTTTACAGAGGTGACAGTCCTCGACAGTTTTGTCAAATGGTACTTTGGTCTCATCACTGAGAATCAGTAATGTATGTTCATGATAATCTTTTCTCTTGGTTAGGATTTCCCTCCCCCCCTTGAATCCCATGCTTTTTTGCTGTGACAGCACAGTGGACATTCTGACCATAGAGAGAGAAATGAGTTTTGAAAAAGGAAAAGCTTTCTTTTCTAGGCTGGTGTTCTCTAAGCATTTTTTTGTTTCTGTCCTACCTTTCTCTTTTGAAATTTTTCCATATTCCTGAGAACCATGAAGTGAGAAGCATTGACCTCACTGGAAGGAAGGAGGGGTCAGAGGCTTCTAAACTTGAGAGACCATGAAGATTTTGTCATAGCTTGTAGGTGACTGCTATGGAGATAAATTGTTTTTCATTCATCAAAACTCACTTTTGTTAGAGGTTCCATTACCAAGGACACTGTGATTCACAGTGTGGGAAAGTGTTGAATTGTGAATAACTGACAAGGTTTGAATGTTTGATTCATACTAAATACTTACTCCTAACAATTTCTGCTGCAGGTGAGAATCACGTCCAGGCCCGGCTAGGTCAGGTTACAACTCCAGAGTCAACTTTGCTCATGTGTGTAAGTTATCGTACCCAGATTACTCTTGCTCCTCCATGCCGCAGTCCAGCACATGATGCAATCATGCTCAAAAGTGACCACTTTAAGCCAGAAGTCTCTCCAAGGCACTGCCGTCGTGGTGCAGACAGGTGGGTGTCTTTATGATTTTTGATGATTAGTTTAGGATGTTAGGAGAATTTTGTACGGCTGGATTTGTTTTATTTGAAGATTATGAAATAATGATCAGAAACAGATTCCAGATCCATCATATTCAACCCAAGACTAAAGTTTAGCTCATATTTGTAATTATTTGTTTGTACTGCATGAAAAGGGAGTTTTACACTCATAGGATCCTGTCTCTTGAACATTCTCTGCTGTCATACTACTTCTCAAATTTTTGTATGCTGTTTGCATTAACCATTTCCTAACTCATTTTGTTTCTTACACTGTAAAAGTACTTCCTTACATCTTTGTTAACAAGATTCTTGCTTAATTTCAAGTTATGTCCTGTGGTTGATCTGACCCTACATCTCTCAAAGAGTAATACAGGCGTACATGATTGTCTAACTAACCAGAGGAAATAGCATGAAATGTAATACAGGGGTGCATAATTTCTGACAAACCAAAAGAAATAATGTGAAATGTAATACAGGAGTGCATAATTGCATAACTAACCAGAGTAGATAACATGAAATGTAATACAGGAGTGTGTTCTTACATGATTAACCGGAAGAGATAACATGAAATCAGGCAGAAAACTTTTTAACAAAGATATAAGGAAGTACTGTAATAGTAGATGAATACAATGTGAAATCAAATCTAATATTTGTCTGTGAATCATGTAAAGGAGACCTACAAGCACAGGAGATAAAAGCTGTGTATGAAATAGATTCAGACATTGAAGAAGACATAGATGATGAAGCATGTCTAGTGGGAGAATTCAATAAGTTACAAATCAATTAGATGGCTATCAAGTTTAATGAAAGAACACAGTTACAAGACAGTCAGGTGCCAGATACTTCAAACTTGAATGGAAATATGGAAATACATAACAAAGAAACTATCACTGGAAGACAAGTGTTAAAATAGAAGCTAGGGATGAGAGAAGTACAAGTAGAATAAGGAACAGACATGAAAGAGTGAAGGCAGATGAAAATAATGATGATGTGAATGAGACATGTAAATACTTCCTCTGAGGTAAATGCAAGTATAGTGGTCAGTGTAGAAATAAACATCTGATATTATATAAAAAAAGATTTGTTAATATGGAAGTTCCACTGCAAAGGGTTGCAAGAAAAAAAAGAGTTCATTCAACCCAAGGTATGTAGACATAATTAGAGATCTAGATAATGTAAATAGGGTAACAGTTGCAGATTTCTGTCCAGAAGGGTTAGAAATGGGATGAACTGAAACAAAGAGAAATATTAAAAATCAAGAAAGATACAAAGAACAAGAATGGGCATAGACAAAGTTGCAGAACATGAACAAAGAAAGACTGGCTAAAACAATCTTTATATGAGAATTTGGTGAACAAAGAGGAGGGGAAGACCAAAAAGATGGAAGGTTGAAGAGAAGGAGGCCATGGGGTATCACGGCTTTAACATTCAGGAGAGGGAAAGGCATGCATGGGATAGGAGGAATTGGATTGACACACTATATGGAGATGATATACTGTCATATGGCTGGACAAGGGAAAGGGTCAAGGTAAACCATGGAGTAGTTTGTGGGACTTGGCTATAGATAGCAGGAACTAGGGGATATATTTCTGCAAATGAAGGCAAAGTTCATTTGTTTCAGATGCTGCTTTACTAAGACAGGAAAGGTAATTAGTTATAGAAGAGAATCTTTATTAAACATGGTGCATGTGAAAACAATCCGGAAATGGATTTTTGCATACTATTATTAAGTCACTGATCTTCAACTTAAAGGTAAAAGCCAAGTACATGTCCATATGAACTTCCCTTTTCTAGGTGATAACATTTTCATATGTATGAAAGTATTTCTCTGAAACTTGGACCGTATAAGTATATTATGATGGACTGTTACATGTGATAATTAGGTCACAGTGGCCTTGGACTTTCAGTCAAGGGCAGGTATATGGAGAAACCTTGTCTTTACCTTAGCTTCATTAGATAAGTATGTAAAACTTGAAACATGTTGACATTGTATGAAAGCAGTGTCATAATCATAATTAAGACACTGTGACCATGGACCTTAAGGCCAAGTTCAGATATGTGCAATACCTACCATTGGCAAGCACATCCCCTGGCCTTCACCACAGTAGACAGTTCAGGATTTTGAAACCTTTTAGTATGGTACATACCTGGGGACATCTTACCTTTGAGAAATATATGCTTTAAGGGACCACAGTTTGGGACACCATACTGTAGCACACTACACTCTAGTGTCCTATTCTGAAGGACACCATATTTTATTACTTATTCTAAAGCACTATACTACAGGATAACATACTTAAGAATGCCATGCTTTGGGACACCAAACTCTAGGACACACTGCTCTGAGGCACTATACTTTTGGACTCATAATTGAGATGCATCACTGTTTAGGACACTTCTTTCAATAATTCTCTGAATGTGTTAATGTCTTTATTTGTGGAAATGGTCTTTATGAAGCTTGGAACATATTAAGGACCATCTCCAGATGGAGTGGCTTGTACCATAAGTAGGTCACTTTGACCTTGGACTTTAAGTTCTTGGCCAGATATGTGTCCATTATGTGAACTTCCTTTATGTTAGCTATAACTTATTTTTGGAGATATTATTTTGAAACTTGGAGTATACAATTAGCATGTAATGACAGATTGTTCTTGAAGGTCAAGGTCAGATATTTATAAAACCTTGTCTAGGTCATAACTTCATTATTTATGGAGATACATTATGAAACTTAAAACATGAAAGTTTCATGTAAGATGAGAGAGTCATAAACCATGATTAGGTCACTGTTGCCTTAGAAATTAAGGTCAAGATCAGATATGTGCCAATGCCTTTTTTTGGGTAATAAAAGTGCTCACTCTCTTGTATATTAATGCTAAATTGTCAGTGGCCCATGAACGAGATACATTGTTATAGTTTCACTGAGATGTCTTCTGCAGCATTGTCACCCCAGTCTTTAACCTCAGAATCACTGAATAGCCTTCCTGTTCTTGTGATTAGAGTAGGGAATGTTTATCCTAGAAAGTAACTTTTGGTATAGTATTTAGTACTGAATTAATCCTCTTGTTGCTGTTTTCTTTGGCAACCATCTCTTTCAGAAACAGATGTATATGGTACTGTATATGGTACTGAATTACAGGGAAGCATAGGAACTGTTGTCAACATCAGAATTGCTAATTGAAGCATATGTTGTTCATGAGTAGGACATGATGCTGCATGCCGTAACTGCAAAATTGGTTAAGACCCCCAACTGGACTATTAATGTTGAAATTTAGAAATAAAATTTGCTTAGAAAAGAAAGAGAAAATTAAACCTTATGCTTGATGAACTACAAAAATGTATGTAGAAAAGTAGAATGCAGTATGTTTGAAGGAATAGTAGTTCCAACAATATTATATTGTTGTGAGGCATAGGCTATTGATAGGGTTGTGCAAAGGAGGGTGGATGTGTTGAAAATGAAATGTTTGAGGACATTATGTGGTGTGAGGTGGTTTGATTAAGTAATGAAAGGGTAAGAGAGCTGTGTTATAAGAAAAAGAGTGTGATAGAGGGAGCAGAAAAGGGTGAGGAAATGTTTTCGTCATATTGAGAATATGGGTGAGGAAAGGTTGACAAAGAGGATATATGTGTAAGAGGTGGAGGGAGCAAGAAGTGGGAGACCAAATTGAAGATGAAAGGTTGGAGTAAAAACGATTTTGAGCAGTCGAGGCTTGAACATGCAGGAAGGTGAAAGGCATGCACAGAAAAGAGTGAATTGAAGTGATGAGGTATGATGGGGTCAACATGCTGTCATTGGACTGAACCAAGGCATGTAAAACGTCCAGATTAAATCAAGGAAGAAAGAATACTGTCCATGTATTCCATACGTGTCGTAGAAGGCGACTAAAAGGGGTGGGAACAGGGGACTGGAAATCCTCCCTCCAGTTTGACTTTTCCAAAAGAAGGAACAGAGAAGACGGCCAAGTAAAGATTTTTCTCTCAAAGGCTCAGTCATCTGTTCCTTACTCAAACTCATTATCGTAGGAAATGGCAAATACGTATGAAAATAGAAAAAGATGTATGTGTGAGTACATATGTGAGCGGATATGTCTTTCTTCGTCTGTTTCCTGGCACTTCCCTGCTAATGTAGGAGATGGTGATCAGGTATGAAATAAAAAAGAATATGATAATCCATTTCAAGCCAAGCTCATCTTTTCCAGAGGGAATGACAGCAGTGAGGCAACACAGGCATCAGATGATAGCCAGGATGCAGCACGGCTCTTTACCGCCTCTCCTCTTGACCAGCCATCAACACCTCGCTCCAGAACGAGCAGGTATAGATCATCAGCTTTCAGTGTGCACCAGAGTGAAAAGATATAGGTACCCAGATGTAAGGCTTTACAGATTATACAGTTCAGAATGGAGAGGTCTTTACTTGTAGCAAAATAATGGAGTAGTCTAGGGGCTTGGCTGTGGGTGGTAGGCTCTGCTTTCATTGCATTATACATCACATAGAGAGCAGGTGTGTGCAGATGAGGCTGTTGTTCACCTGTTTCTGATGCTATAGAGTAGTCCAAAAGCAGGATTCCTGGGCAAAAGTCACATGAAAGTTACACATAAACTTTCAAAATTGTGTAATGTGGCTTTGCAGTCTTTCTGATGAATTTTATTTAGTAATTTGGAAGCAGGATTGGAGAAATAAAACATGAAGTCAAGAACTCAGATAGTATTCAGGTGCATGATTACGTGTATGAAATGTATGTACATTGAATGATCTCTCTTTACAGATGGGTCCGATGGATTTCAAAATGAAAACCAAAACTTCTGCACTGGGATGACATACATATACTGAACATCTCTAATTTTTCTTACGGATTTCCATCTCCCCTTATTAGCATGACCTGAATATCACACTAGTACAGTTTTGTGAGAAGGCAGCCTCCGTCTTATTCTCCCTTTAGAGCAATTTATTGAAAATCATTAGTAAGGTGTTTGACATCCTTCTTATACCTTTGTCAACTGATACCTTAGTTTTTGACATAATGAACATATCCTGTGATTCTGAGGATTCCTCTTTCCACAGAATCAGTTTCCAGGCCTTCACTTTGAGGTGAATTGTATAGGGAGGTTTTTCTCCCACTTTCCTTCTTCATGTAGGTATACTTTCATTGCTTGTGGAGCAGAATGCCAGGGAAATCAGTTTAAGTTTTGAAGGCTGGAAAGCTTTTTCTCTGATGCAGTGCCTGATAAGCAATTTTCCTGGCTTTTTTACCCTGCACTTCCTCCCCTCCTTTTTCATAAACTTTTCCCTCTTCTCTTCTGTAACTGCCTTGGGATGGTTCCTGTGGTGTACAAGATATGTGAGCTTAGAGTAGCTGTTGGGAGTTGGGTCAGGTGATGTCAACTTGGTGGTATTTACCAATTGGCCAGGGGTGAATCCCATTCAGGCAGGCATTATCTTTGAGTATCTTTGAGTCATTTGCAGAGAGTCAGCATAGGCAGAGTCCTGCTCATGGAACGTGCGGCTGAACAAAGCCATAGCAGGGATATTTCCAAGAAATGCATCTCACTGCTCACAGGACACTGCCTTGGAGAGTAAAACCTACATTTATTGTATGGAGAGGCAGCTGTCTTGGATATGTATGTTAAAATGTCTTCCACTGTGCATACAGTCTGTGATTTGAATTTTGTGTGAAACAGCATTAGGTTACTTTTAGAGTCAGAAAATTGATCTTGATTCTGAGTCTTTTTCTGAGCCTAATCTAGCATGAGTGTAGGACACATTTCTCATCTGACCCACTCCATAGTTCAGTTCACATTGGGAAATATTGGCTTCCACTGTGTATGTAGCCAGTTTTGAATTCATTATGAGAAACAGCATTTGGTTATTATTAGATTCAGAAAATTAGTCTTAATTTTGAGTGTTTTTCCAAGCCTAATAAAACATGAGTGTAGGATACATTTGTCATTTGACCTACTCCTTAGTTCAATTCACATGGGGAAGTATTGGCTGTTATGTACTGGGCAGGGAGGGTTTGAAATAGTTGGAGTTGCCTTCTGCCAGTGGCCTGTTAAGGGTGAGACAGTAAAGGCAAAGAAGCAACATTAGAGTTCACTAGTTATGGAAACTATTGCTGTGGCCACCTCCTTAAGGGAGTTCCAGTTGGAACAGGCATCAGAGATATAGATAGATAGATAGATAGAAATGACATCTATGGGCCTTGGTGACACAGGAAGGCTTAGTACACAATTTACTTACTACTGACAATTTGTCATTAGTGATCATTCCACTGAGAATGTTCTGTTGTTTCATCCTTGTGATTTCTGGATAGGTTTTGAACTCATGTTCCCTCACTCATTCTGGTTGGGCTCACTGAGGTATCATTCTGATTGAATATCTGTGTTCTGAAATAGTTCTCAAATACTGATATGCATTTCCAAATTCATAAATGCTTGATCCACATTTTCTGTAGAGCCCTCTTTGCTCCCAGTCTCCAAATCCACCATGTTCATCACCATCAAAGTGATCACTGGTCCTTTTACCGTAAACAGTCACAGTCCTACCATACAACTTTCTAAGAACACTGAGGAGACCATTGTTTGTAATTCTTACACTTTTCTTTTTCTTTATTCAGTGGAATAGTTATTACATTGATTTGTTTCAGGCACTTGACCACTTTATTATGTTTCTCTACACACTTTCCAGATCCTCTTTGCTGCACTTTAACTTCTGCTTTTCACCATATCACACACCACTCCATCTATTCACCAACCTTTACCATTTTTTAAGAGCTTTATTGCTCCTCTTGCTTCCCACTGTGTAATATCTTCTAGATATATATACTCCGTTTAACTTATCCTTCTTTGCCTATAGACATTTCTCTTTCATCATCATTTCCACTTTGTTCTCTAGAATTCTTTTTTCATCTCTTACAAATTTTATCCTTTATCACTAGTATTCTCTTAGACCTCAGTATACTCTTGCTCATTACACTAACTTTTCTTTTTCTGTTATTTGCTTCCTTTTATGATAGATTTTTATTATCCTTTTAATTTTCCTCTATTTTTTTTTATGATCCACATTTTCTTTCCTTTTCATGCATATATACCATTCTTGAAACTTATCCTTTCTGGAATTTATATCCTACATTCTTATCCCATTGTACTTCATTATTTTCTGGCAGATCCTGTATGAAGTTTGCATGAAGCACTACTTGTCCCAACATTGTTGAATGGATAGTGAAATGCAAGTTCATGTACATCAGGATAGGTGAAAATATGAGCTTTAAATACAGATAACATTTTTAGTGTAGTTATGATTTGGAGGGGGTGAAGAGAGAGAGAGAGAGAGAGAGAGAGAGAGAGAGAGAGAGAGAGAGAGAGAGAGAGAGAGAAGAAGAAAAGAGAGGGAGATTTTTATTTATGAGCTTTCCATATCATATGATGAAAGTCTTAGGATGGTATGGCCATGTAAAACATATTGTAAATGGTAGGTTGTCAAGAAGATATGTTTGGTTTTGTCTTACAGTTGAAGGTGCAAATAGAAGAGGTATGCTGCTGAAGAGATAGATAGATGTAGTGAGAAAAATTCTTAAGGTAAGAGATATTTCTGAATGATGTTAGAGGAATGATTGGGATTGGGTGCAGTAGAAATATTTTGTTTTTGGATGTAGTCTGAATGGAAACATTGGTCTCACTTAAGAAATCACCTCACTGTTCAAGTGAAAATGTAAGAATCACTCATATAAGTGAGGAAGTTCATGTTTTGCTTTAACATGCTAGGAATGGGTTAAGAACATGTATGAGTTATTTTCTTTGGCTCTGTGCACTTTATCCTCCCTTTGAAAATTGGGAATTGAGTTAATGATCGTAGATGGGGTAGATAGACAGATAGTTTACAAGTATAGTTTACAAGTATTCAAAATGGACACAAATAGCTTGATAGTAGTCTCACTGATATATTATCTTGGATGAACTTAATTGTGTACCCCACTGATTTTTTTTAATTATAAATCACTTACACTTGTGACCATAAGAGCTACAATTATGTGTGATAGTCTGTGTTAGTTTGTGGATGATTTATTGCAGTGACAGTAGTTGCCGTGGATATGTCCAACAACAGCAACAGCCTGAGCGGAAAGTGTCGGTGGCTTTTGTAGATGCCAAGCCTCCAAAGCCAGATGATTTCTTCATACCAGATATCCCATTTTCTAATCTGTTGACCTCTACCATTGAGGTTCAGCATGACAAGAAGACAGATAAGTGTGAAGTTGCAGCAAATCATCTGTCAAATGCAGCTCAAGAAAGAAATGCTCAGGTGTGGATATTGTTTTTCTTACGTAACCAAAATGTTTTTCATACTTGTTTGCCATGTCTTACTGCTGCAAAGTAGTGTCAGGAACAGATAACAGAGCCTCTGAGAAAAACCCTCACTTGGTTTCTTTGCCAGTCCAATATTTTTGAAGATAATAAAACAGGAGAGCCAGAATTCCCCCTGGTGCTCCCTTCTCTCTTAGTTGTCCCAATTTCCCTAGATATCTTTTATAATCTAAGATTTGTTACATGATGTGGAAGACATTATGAGAATGGACTTATGTTTTAAACAGATACGCATACTGACTTAGGCAGTGATATGAGATACGTAATAGATTGAATGATAGGTTTCAATAAATCTAAAGACCTGTTAAATGAGGTTATGATATGCTCTTTATCTTTTTATGGCAAGAAAATATAGAACTAAAAAAAAATTTTTAAGCTACTGTATGAGATACCTTTTTTTCAGTGCATATTTGCTTTAGTTGGTAAGGTAATTGTCTCTGTGTCCCTGCTTCCAGGGTGTTAGTCACAAGCTGAAATCAGAGGGTAGATGGTTTGTAATTTTTCCCAAACTGCCAGTGGTGAATACCCATTGTCTGTTTACGGGAGACAAACCATCAATGCTAAGAAAATATTACATAGAAATCTGTATTTGATTAGCCATTACAGCTGAAGTGCTTGCCTTTGCTTGATGAATAGTCATTGAAAAGAGATACCAGTAATTATTTAGAGGAAATGCATGTAAGAGGGGAACAGAACCTCCATCCTAGCATGAAATTATTGAAGTGATTACAGAAATCATCCTGTATCCAACATATCAAGATTGCTAATTTGGCTTTCTGTCTCATTAAAGCTAAGCTACACTGTAAGCCTTAATAGCTTTATTATACATAAATCTTGCACATCTTCTCTGCTGTGTAACTGTTGGTTCACAGTCAACCCAGCTGTTCATCCACCCTTAGGGGTTTGTCAATAAAATGGGTACCTGACTCAGGCTAGGGCATATATATTATCATTATACTTGATCGCTGTTTCCCGCGTCAGTGAGGTAGTGCCAGGAAACAGATGAAGAACAACCCATCCAGTCATTTATATTTTATATTATACTTGATCACTGTTTCCCGCATCAGCGAGGTAGCACCAGGAAACAGACGAAGAAAGACCCATCCCCCCACA
>JAYMFT010091390.1:0-14015 GCA_038088735.1 Panulirus argus | reverse complement strand
TATATATACACACACACACACACACAGAGCCCACAAGTAAAGGATGTGCAAGGGGGCTGTGGTACAACCATGAAGGATAAATATGAAATAAAACTATGAAAAAACACTTAACTAGTAATTCACTGGTTTTCCTTTCCTCTTTAAACACTCTTTGAAACAACCAGGAACTGAATCCACAAGGTTCTGAGGCCATAGAGGCTCCATCTTTGCCCAAGTTTCACAAATGGCTGCCTTCATCTTAGGTAGCAGGAACGTATCCCTGTTATGTAATTTCCTTTTCATAAGTGCCGACAAGTTTTCTGCTGGATTCATATCCGGTGAATTCCCAGACCATCCTTTGATAAACTACCCTGCGCAGTCCTTAAGCCAATCAGTGACTGTTTTTGCAGTGTGGCAGGGAGCCCTATCCTGCATGGAGACTTCAGCCTTGCACTTTTTGAATGAATCTGGATAGATGTTGGTCACACAGTAGCTCAAGGTACCTATGTCTGTTTATAGTTTCATTCTCTAGCAACAATACAAGGTACCTAACAATAATAACTGAAACAATCCCATACCATAAGTGAAGCAGGGAACTACACAGTGCTTGCAATATACCTGGAGTCAAACGGATCATGGCCTGGTTGACTGTACACATGCCCACCTCACAAAAAAGGTCACAAAAAAGGTGGACTCATCACTCCACAAGACACTTCTGAACTTAGCCATATCCCACGCAACATATTTCTTGCAAAAAATCAACACTTTTCCCTAGTGCTTATGGGTTATGAGTAGTTTGGGATGCAGCCTGCAGTTCTGGTGCTTAAGGGCCACCTGTAAGCAGAGCTTCAGTCCTTACCAACACATCACTGAGCAGTATAGGGTTCTTTTTCCTTTGCATTCAAGTATGGATCTGCATCTGCCTGATGTATAAGAAAATTCAGACTATGTGGAGAGATTTTCCTGGCCTTCCCAAGGTGTTTTGCATGGGTCAGTGTAGCAGAACTGCTGCTAATCATTAAATTTCTTCACCAATCATCAAACTTATCCCAAGCTCACACCAGAAATATTTGAAATGTTCTTGAGCAGGTTATTTCCCTCGTAAAGTGCAACTACAGAAGTTATTGCGTCACTTATTAGTATTTTCAACCATAATAGGGTGGAGGAACGAAAAAGAAAAAGCAAAAATCCAGGTCATAAGAGGGAAGCGCCAAGCATTCCTGCCATGACTGACTTAGTCGTCTCTGTCAAGCTTGATCTCGCCACCTCTGCAAGGCACACAAAACCCTCCCAGTGATTCGTGTTTTCTTTTGTTGCTATGTAAGCCATCTCATTCATTTTTTTTACTTTCCTCAAACTGCCCTTGCTTAGTATTTTCACCTCACTCCAGTTTGTTGGTTCCCTTTTTCCTCTGCATGCACCACCAGTGAGTTTGAGGGGCGTACAGAACCTCTAACTCACTGGTGGTGCACGCATAGGAAAATGGGCACCTACCAAACTGGAGTTGGATGAAAATACTATGCAAGGGCAGTTCGAGGAAAGTAAGAAAAACGAGTGAGACAGCTTACATGCGACAAAAGGAAACAGAATCACCAGGAGGGTTTTGTGTGCCTTGCAAGAGCAGCTGAGATAGATCACAGCAGCAGAGGCACTGAGATCAAGCTTGATGGAGACGACGAAGTCAGTCACAGCAGGGGCGGTCGGGTGGAACATGGCAGAGGTGGCAAGGTCAAACGCTGGGCACAACCATTCAGGAGGTCACAACAGGTACCTAGTGGGGTGAAGGCTGACAACAACATGTTCTTCTGTACTCTTTCTGTGATCAAGACTCCGTCAAAACGTTAAAATCAGTATAGTGTTTCCCACCCAACCTGTTTTTTTCTCACCCCAACACATCAACAAAGCGTACATACCCCATGCTACCAAAAACAAGTGCGATATGAAATGCGCATGGTGCAGCATTTGAAATTTTTGATCTTTATTTATTTTATCATCTCATCAATTAATGTATTAATTTTTGCCTGGTCCGTTATATACAAAATCCGTTACATTGAGCGATTACTGTACAAACCAAATAATGACGGACAAATATGAGCAGCTGTTGGAAAAGTATTGCCAGCTTTTTTGAAGTTTCTCAGATAAAACTAATACCATGATTTCAGGTGTTCTTCCCTGGGGTTAACCTAAATGCAGTGGGAGCTGCCCGTTTTGGTAGGGTCCTTACTAAGTCTGCACAAGTCTTCTGTTTTTAATGAGAGAGAGAGAGAGAGAGAGAGAGAGAGAGAGAGAGAGAGAGAGAGAGAGAGAGAGAGCAAGAGGAGAGAGAAACACCAGCAGCAGCAGCCAGTGTGGTCCAGACCCTTCCCCTCCATAAGGACCCTTTGAAATTGTTTCATCAAAAATATTTCATGCTAAAACTCAAGAGTATACACAATAAAATCCAAGAGTCAGACAACTCTTAGAAAGAAATTATGATATGACTGCCAATTCTGAATCTTAGATATCAACAACAGAGACATCCTTGCCAAATACTCAATTCTAGGGTACACCCTGTTTAATAGGAATAAGGTAAACACAGTAGGTAGCGGTGTCTTGTTCTTTGTTAGAGCTCGTTTAAATCCCAAAGTACAAAAAATGTTGAAGGCGCTGAAATAACTCCATTTTAGAGGAAATGTAAACTAAAAAAATACCAGTAAAACAAGATTTTAGGCCTACGCACAAACACCAAGACAAAATATTTTATGATAATTTAGAAGAAATAGATAATGAACCACATTCTATTACAGTAGGCAATCTTAACATACTGGTATCTAAATGGGGAAAATCCCTTTGCAGTAACTCATGGCATGGAATCTACCTAATTTGCTTGATAATGCCCTAATCCAATTCATCAAGAAACCTACTTAAGATGAAAATAGATTTAGTTCTAAGTACAGATAAGGATGTCATTAATAATTTTTAACTTGGAGAAAATTTTGGTAAAACTGATCATCGACAAATTACTTTTTAGGTCACTTTCAACCTGCACGTAATGCTGGTTAACATAAGTTGCCATAAAAATATAGAATTTCAAACAGTTAAATTTTCATCTTTGCAGTGCTCTTGATACGAAAACCTGGGATGATATGGTCAAAAATACAACATGAACGTAGCTTGGAAAAGCTTCAGTAAAACTTTTAAAGCAGTTGAGGGAACAAATAAACCAATGCATAGTAGGTGGTGGAAGGGTCAAATGAAAATGTGCCTCTTGTTTAAAAACTTAGCTCATAAGAAACTCAAAAGACCAAAATCCAATATGAATAAATTTATGTAAACCTGCATAGTTGAAATAAGAGTGTTATATGACAAAGTAAACATCAATATGAAGTGCATATTGCTGGAAATGACAAAAGAAACCTTACGGAGTTTTACAGATACATTAGAAGCAGGAGAGTAATTAACCTGTCAATAGGTCCATTAATTATGGAAAACTGACTTGGTTTAAGACAATGAAGCCATAGCAAAAACATTATAGGAATTTTTCTAGATCTGTATTTTCAATCGAAGACAAAACCATGTTCCGAATCCAGTTTCATTTTTAAGATAAGAGAATGTTCAACAAATTGACATACAAGCTGGAAAATACTGTTATTAAATGGTGTGAAAATAAACAAAACAGCAGTCCCTGATAAGTTTTAACCAAGGACAATGAGATGAAAAAATTAGATTGTTAAGCCCATGACTGCCCTTTTCTGTAAGGTAATACATCATTCCCCAGAAATTAATCATTGTCCAATTAGCTTTATGTTAATAGCTGGAAAACTTGTGGAAAACATTTGAGATAGAATTGTAAACTATTTTGAGGACCCCCACTTAATAAAAGATTCTCAGCATGGTTTTTTGAAGAAATCGCTTGTCGGACAAATTATAATCAAGATTGAGATGAAAGTAAAGCAGTTGACATCATCTACCTAGATTTTCAAAGATCATTCTGTATGGTTCCACATCCAAGGTTATGAGCAAAAATTAAGTTACATGGCACTGATGGGGTTGTACTTCAGGGGACAGGAAATTGGTTGACTGGCCATAAACGAAGAGTTGTGATTAATGGTCAATTCTCAGAATGGTTAGACATAATATGCAGAGTGCCACATGGATCAATCTTAGAATATATGTTAATGATATCAATAATGGGTTGCACTGCAAAGATATTAAATTTCATTGATTAAAAAGGTGGGGAAATAAATCTGCAAATGAACTAGAACGTCTTAAGCTTCAAACTGACAGACAAACTGATGGACTGGGCAATCAAGAGGCAGGCAAATAAATTTTGATATCAATAAGTGCATACTTTTACATATCAGTAACACACACAAAAAGGAAAGCAACAATATGAATTTTGCTGAACTGCAAAAATAAATCTCTGTTTATGTAAAAACCAAGTAATCAGTGCAGATGCAGTAATAGGAGTGAACAAAATTCTTGCATTCATGGGTAGAGCCTTCGAATTTAAGTCCTAGGAAATCATCCTTACACTTTACAATTGACTGGTCTGTCCCCATCATGAATACTGTACCCAATTTTGGTCACAGAATGGAGAGTCTGCAGGGGTGAACAATCAAGATGACGACCAGGCTAAGAAATAAATACTATTAGAGCAGATTAAATAACTTGAATCTATTTAGCCTAAAAATAGAAGGTTAAGAGGCGCTCTAACACAAGTACTCAAAATTATCAAAGGATTTGGTAATCTTATCCATCAAGTTACTTGAGACTTGTTTCGTCTGATTTCACTTACAGTAATGGATAAAAACTCAAGGGCAAATGTTTGACCTTGAATGAGGTGAGGGACTTATTCTTCAACAGGAGTGTTAACATATGGAATGATTTGCCAATTAGAATGGTTGAATGCAAAATTATAGATACACTTAAGAATATACTTGACAAATATTTTGCTTCAAGTCCATGACTTACATTATTTATGTCTCCTTAACTCACTGACAATTTGCAGTTTATTCTCTTTGAATTACCAGTATACAATCTAACTTTTCCCGTGCTAAACTGTGAGTTTCTGATATCTTTCACTATCACAAACAGCCTCACTGGTCTGCTGCTGCTTGAATTCCTTTGTATATAAATATATATAATCAGTTAAATGATACCCTCAATTGAATTTTTCACATATTTTTCAACAAATAATCATCTACATATTCACAAAAATACAGGAAAATATAGGTGAAGTAAATGGAAGTCTTGTCAAGCATTAATGATCAACAAAAAAATTTTAAAATGCAATCAGTAAACTGATAATTGTATTTTTCATATATTATTCTTACACCATGATCTTCAGTAAATTCTTACATATTAACTAATTAATAATCATCAACATATCCAAAAAAAACTATAGAGAAAAAAATTGGAGAAATATTTGTAAGTTCAACATGCATTAGTGGTCACTTAGTACATTTGCCCACTTGGCCATGCAAATCTTACTTTTGTATATATTTTCAAAATATAGGCTGATAACTCAGGTAATCAAGAACTGAAATGAACCAGGGTATATGAAGCAGACGCGAGAAATAATAAAAAAGTCTGTGCGTCTGGCTGTGGATTTTTTTTTGTCAGTGCATTACAAGACAGCTAGGGAATGGATGAGTGAATGAGGCCTTTTCTTAATCTGTTCATGGTGCTTCCTCCCTAACCTAAGAAATGGTAGAAAAAAAAAAAAAAAAAAAATATTAACATTACTGTACATCTCTTCATTGTTAAATTGTTTATGTGCCATTACTAATAAGTATCTACATATTCAAAAACATAAGATAAAATGGATGGTACATTTCAAACAGTTTCATATAAAATAAACCAATGCTGCCTAAAAATGCTGAACTTAGCACGTGCTAAGCACCCATGACAAAATATCCAACAAACACTCGGTAAACTGTATATATATAAATTTTTTTTAGAAAGTTTTGTCCAGCAGGCTATTATCTGACTCAAGAACAAACAATTATCTGAATAATCTGAAAAGTAACAGAGAATGGAAGATACAGTTTGAACAAGTACATGTCATAAAAAGGAATGATAGCAATTGACGTCATCCTCAGCATGTGTAACTAATCCCTTGCAACACATTCAACTTATACTGTGCTTGACAAATTATATTTCTATATATATACATATCTTTGTCCACACAATTCTCTTCGTTAGGTTGTTACCTATCTTTGTAACTGGTAATTATTTACTCACAAAAATCACGGAGAATGGATGGCAAACGTTGAACAGCCAAATATCGAATAAAGCACCCATGGTATAAATTCAATATATATTTAACTCAGCAAATCACATACTATATAAATTTTTGTCTTAAATCTCCTCATTAGGCAGCTACCTTACTCATATATCCATAAAAATTATGGAGAAAATGGCTGAGTTCAAACATGCATATATCCAAAGAAGGTAAGCTAGCCAATGATGCCATACTTAACAAGCCCTAAGTGCACATAACAAATCTTTCACTATTTTCTCGATAAACAGAAGGGTAATTTTTACTTTAATGATTTTTACCATTATTC
The DNA here is from genome assembly GCA_038088735.1 of Panulirus argus. NCBI lineage: Eukaryota > Metazoa > Arthropoda > Malacostraca > Decapoda > Palinuridae > Panulirus > Panulirus argus. The sequence goes on along the minus strand of JAYMFT010091390.1, from coordinate 7,485 downwards.
TCTTACCAAATTTTTACTTAATTCAATGACTAACAATCAAAATGATAATCACAAAAATGCCAGAAAATGTTGATAAAGACTGAAGAAATGATTTAGAGTTATGATTCAATGGAGAATACATAACAGGGATGGACTTGAGGGTATAGTTCCATCAAATGACAAGAGTATTATTAAAGGACAGAACAAGATGTTCAGAAACCAGACCATGTTAAACACAAGAAACCACACTTTCAGCAACAAGATAACTGACAACTGGAATGAAATGTCACCTTTTGTCACTACTGTTAAGACATTTTCAAGAAATTTTGATAGAGCAAGAGCAAAAGACAAGTTATAAAGCTTTGGCCACTACATCCAAAGTGGCTCTGTGACTCAAAAGCTGGAGACAAATGATGAATAGCCTCTTCCAGAACATTGGGTAAGAAGATCTGTGAGAAAAGAATCTAAAAATGTAATGGGTATTTTGGAGGGCGGTGGGGTGAGGATTTATGGGAAGGATTCAACAGCTGTTGCCAATTCAGGGCTAATCTGACTTTTCATGGCCCTGGGATTTTGAATAAAACACTATCATGGGCTTAGGCTTATAATCTCCCTCTGCAATCCCTCCCAGTATGAAGAGCCATGTGATCTTTGGTGGCCATGAGCAGTCTCTTCTTCCCTGTAAGCTGACATTCATTTCCAAAATGAGCCACTCTCATCAATGCAACACAACTGTTGGGGGTGTAACTTCCTTCTTCAAGAATATTCCCAAAACAAAAAATATCAAGTAAAAGCAGAATAACTATAGCTATGCTGACAATTTGAATAACAATGTTTACAGACAGGTCGAACAAGATTTGAAATATATTCTGCAAGCTGATGGGTAATAAAATAGATAACATTTTACACAACCATCGTAATTTGCATAAGTATGAAAATACCTTAAAATCTGTCACAAGCAAGAAGCATAAATGCTGCAATCTGCTAATGTACCTCCATTCTCAAATGTCTATCTATCTATCTATATCTCTGACACCCTTTCCCAACTGGAACTCCCTCAAGGGAGAAAAAGTCTCCATTACGAGTGAACTCCAGTGCCTTTAGTTCCTCACCCTTAATAGGCCTGGGTAACTCTAGAACAGTGTTTACAGAGGCTCCTACCTGGTGTTCTTACTGACTACAACCTAATGCTCCTACCTACTATTACTATCTAATGTTTATATCTAATGCTCCTGCCTAAATGTTCCTACCTACTACTTCTATCTAAGGTTCCTACCACTTTGCCAAAAGGTGGGGCTAACACACAGTGCTCACTGTAGGAAAATCTAGTTACAAAGAATGAGCTGTGGGAGTTAAGCATTGTCAAGTATTATGTATGACAAGGAGAGATTGTATGTCTGTGGACAGAATGCCAGTATTCACCTTTGGTGAGGCAGAAAGACAGTTATCTGGGTCAGAGGAGTGCAACTTGACAACCACTGAAGTGCTGGTTCACAACACAGCCATCACTAGCCCTCCCAATACCCACACAGGTAGTACTGGCAACATACTGACCTGCTTGTTGGCTGCCTACTAACTGCTACCTACTAATCTCAAATGTCACACATCTAAAATGTGTCAGGAACAAAAGAAGTCAGGATATGGGTGTAAAAGAAAGACTGCTCTTCCCTTTACTTCAAAACTGTGATGGAAGCAAGGACAAAATGTGTAATGAACTTACAATTTATAGAATATCAAAAAATTTTCAATAATGAACCTGGGTCAACATACACTTTTATGATAAGTTATCAAGGCCAAAATTACAACACAAAACAGACAACACCAACCTAACAAACTTGACTCTTTATTCTGGTTGACAGGTTTGTGTTTACACCTTTTCCTTAAAAAAAAAAAAAGGCCACAGCATATCAAAAAATTACTCCTTAATCTAGTAAGTGTACATTTGTTTCCTCTTTCCTTATTTCCTTCACCAGACTACTGGATTACAAGCATTTATGAACAATTTTTTCTTAGACACATCATGTTGTAAAATGTGTATTGAGGTGTTGCCAACTTAACAATTACCTAACTCCTAACCCTTAAAAATTTACAGCATTGCTAAACATGTCCACAACACTGGTTGAGCATGCACCAATAGCAGATACTTATATTACAAAAAAATGGGATATTTTTACATAAATGAAAAAGTCCTCAGTTTTTCTTGAATCCTTTACCAATAACCAATGTACCAGTATGAACATAAACACAGAACGTGAGCTAATATGTGTGATCATAAGAAGTAAAGTTCCAGCTTAATGCCAATAAAAAAATAGCTTTGGAATAAGACTTGTCCACAAGTGGCAGTGTAAACTGGAAAAGTGTGGAACATGGTGATTTGTGGCATTCTTTTCGTTAACGAAGAAAAATAAGGAAATACTGGGGAGTATCATGAAGTTCTGAGATAATTAGGCATTAGGTGACATGCTAGTTGAAATGAACTTATGAAAACATCACTTTATCTCTGTTAACAGCCAACATTTACCTTAATTTAATTTCCAGTGTACTAGTCAAAATATCACTAGAACTTGTCTACAGCATACTTTATCATGACAAAAGCAACTGGATAAACAAGTTTACATACACTTGCTGGCCATTTTGTGTAATCAAAAAACATGCTTGCATCTGGTTGCTATCTGTTTTGTGTTTACTGACCTCAAGTCCACAAAATGGTCAACAGCAACATTCCTAACCTTACAAAAAGTAAAATTTGGCTGCTAGAGGAAGTTTGGTGTTTTCACAGCTTATGTCGAAATCTTAAAGTATATCACCTATCTTTACACTATATAACGCCGCACACAACCCGAATCTCACAGCAAACCCCAATAACAACTTATATATCACCGAAAAAAAAAGTCACTATCAGTCTCATTCTAATCTTCACTGCCAAATATCGCTCATTCCAAAGCTATTTCTGAGGCAGCATTAAAGCGGACTCTACTAGGGAAATAATTTCCATTTCCCACTGCAAGAAGCACTAAACTGTCAACAAAATAATTTGCTAGATACAATAATGGTCCTGCATGGCATAACCTATCCTGAAACTGTCATGCGATGAACACAACCTTGGGTGTTCCCAATCTTCTCCATAATACAATATTCATATACATTCCTAAAATTCATATATGTAAATAACACACCGCCTGCCTACGTATATTTGCCTAAAATACCTGTGATGGCGCCTACCCTACTGCCTCTGACCAGAGGAAGCTTATCAGAACTGGTGACATAATACTTATATAAACTATGTTACTACAACTTAATTAGCATATCATGGGTATAACAATTCCCCTACACCGTATAACCATCATGAATTTTACTTCCTACACCGATCGCCATTGTTGTGAGAGCAATTGCTCCTTCGCGCTGATCCACTTTCTATCCCTCAACTTGTGACTTAAAATCATCCATTCATTTGACATACTCACCATTTCTGGACGTCCCCATCAACTGATCGAGCATCGCACGCATCTGGTCATGCGCCGACATGGTGACAAGAGAGATGCGAAGAGTGAGCACCAGTAGAAAAAGGAAATTATTGAGAGAAGACCTTGCGTGCGAGTGTTCACTCGACCACTTAGGCTGGAGCTGCTGCTGCTGCTGCTTCGATCGCTACCCACAATGCTGCGCCGCCGACACCTGAAGCCCTCATGGCGCACCTCGCTATACATTTCCCACTGTTAAAAGATCATAGCATTGAATTGGTTCTCGGGATTCCTAACAATACGTATGTTAAACATGCGTACATATGATTATGTAATATTAGAGCTGGTACGTAATTGAAGACTCTTCCATGCTGCACTGAGGAATGTCCAGGTTACAGACACGGGCTCTACAAACATCAGTTGCCAAAACAGATCCCGATGTTTTCCAAACATACATTGTATTTGCTTTCAAATTTATTTTCATTTTTTTACCGACAAATATGAGGTATCTTAGTGGTTCTTTAATAACCACACTATTTTGTGGTAAAAAGTAACACGCACTTTACTGCCACTAAATTTGCCAACCTTACCAAGGTTGCTGAAAAAGTATGTTATCTTTATCTACTTTTCCATCTACTGTTTGTTCTGCCTTACATACTTAAACAATGTATATTTGGCGTATGTTAGTCTCTCCTTTCACTCATCCACATCCCAAACCCATGTTCCATGTCCTTTGGACATGATAGTAAACGCCCTTATTAATAATAAGACCGACATTCGTGAAGAGGCGAGTAGTATACGGCATCCCTGATGTAACACCTGTACAAATACTTGTACCTTAATCACCTTTACTCCATCTGACGTTAATGTATGTGCCTTCCGAAGAATTTGAGCTTTTTCAAGGTCAATCCCACAGAGAGGCCTTATAAGATATTATTCGATCTTGTTTAAGGTTGCATGAGCCAATAGGTTTTGCAATACGAGCGACGTGACGTGTGGGTTATGCTGTCGAGGGCTCCACGCATTCGCAGTTACCACAATCGGTAACGTCAATTCATTTTATAGTTTTCTTTAGAGATGAATACAAACAAACATCAAGTTTATGTGTTTGACAGGGTAAACTTTGTTAAACATACACAATGACATATGTTGCCATTTTCATTTTCTGCAGAGGCAGATTTCGCCACAAAAGATACCTGCGTGGATGTTGCATATATAAATACCTCCCCCCCCCTTACTCCTATGGTCCAGACCCGCAGAGCTCACTCTCACTTGATCTCCCTTCCCTAAAACCTTGCTGTATCTTGCTTCGGAAATTTCTCCTGCTTAGATTATCAACAGCTTACTCTATTAATCTTTTCTAGAACCTTACACATCACGTCTGTTCCCGGTCTCCTTATCGTGCACACAGGTATGAAGATACCTGAAGATTACTGTCTTCCATTCCCTTTGCACTATGCCTCTCTCTCTCTCCATGATACATTGAAGAGGAATTCAAATGGTTTCTCGCTCGTAAATGCACAGAACTTTTGTACCTTTCATGAAATTTTTTTTGGATCATGCGCCTTGCGTGGATCGTCTTGTTAAAAGTATTCGGTTAATATCTTCTCTACATATCTCATTGATTTCCAAAACCTCCTCCTCATTCCATCTTAGTGCTGTGACGATATAGTGTCCCTCACTGTTGAATTATTTTTGAACCTGTTATTCGGTGTGTGTTTATGTGTGTGTACACTAAAGAATAATGAAATGGCACACGGTTAAGGTTAAGAGAGAGTAACACACAAACAGCAATCACACATACATATAAACTGGAGAAAACAGGATATCATTAGAAATGTAGCTATCGATAAAACCAGACTATCTCTGTGACATTAAAGATACCTTTTTTGTTAGCGAAAGATCCTAGTAAATGATTCCAAGTAATACTAACATGATCATGATAAGAGTACCTTGTGTGCTAATTTTGTGTTCCACATCGATTTCTATATTTCTGGTATAATTGAATGATAAGGCCTACAAACCTAACATTCATAAGGAAAAAAAAATAGAAGCGCCGTTCTTTCTGGTAAATGTTGGTATGGTATGCCTCACACTAAGCTCTACAACCTGGTATTTCGAAGTGTGATGCGCATCAAATGACCTTTACACACTGGTTTTAAGAGACGATTTCGCAGCTTTCCAGTGGCCGCAACAAAGAAGACTTAACAATGCACAATGACCTCTCGTTATTTATAATACACTTCGGGTGTCTTATACAGGCTTGAAGTATACATGTATCCCGTGCGTTATCCTATCGTTCACATTTTTTTTCTTTTAACAAACTATACAGTTCTGCGTGTATTTAATTCAGGTCCATGTGTTTAGCTTAAACACTCTTACATACAATCCCTTTTCTTGGATAGGCTGTCTCATACAAACTGTACAGTAGTTTCTACTTCAAACAACAACAGACCTCAAACAGGTTATGCTGCTTGCGGTATGATCTAAATCAGGCTATACACTTCACTGTACCTCTCCCGTAGACTATGTAATCCAATAGCTCATTATATCTATATCAAGTGGGTCATGACAGTTTACTGAATCCGTTTCACGTACACTACACTACATTAACTGTGTCTATCTCAAGTGGGCTAAATGGTTTACTTATATGTCTCTCGTAGACAATACAGTTTAACAGCCCATTGTGTCTATCTCAAGTGGGCTGTGGCAGTCTATTGTACACACCTCAAGTTGACTATAGTCTAGTGTCAATAACGCAACTGAATCCAGTGTGTCTATGTCGAGAATGGTATAAAAGTCATTGCATCAAAGACGTTTTTTGATTGTATCTCCAGTAGGTTATAAGGATCACTTTCTTTGCCTTAATTAAGCTATAGAGCTCAATGTGTGTATCTCAAGTAGGCTACAGAGCTCACTGTGTTGACCTGAGGTTGGCTATAGATCTCACTGTGTTCTCAAGTAGGCTACAGAACTCACTGTCCATCTCAGGTAAGCTAAAGAGCTCACGATATTCATCTCTGGTAGGTTACAGAGCTCCATGATTATTCTCAAGTAGGCTATAGAGTCGTTTGTATTTCAGGTGGCGTATAAAGCAAGCTGTGTATCTCTCCGTAGGCTATGGAGCTCTACCATTATTCTCAAGTAGGCTATAGACCTCAGTGCATTTCAAGTGGACGATAAAGCCAACTGTGTATCTCTCTCGTAGGCTATAGAGCTCAAAGTCTCTCTTAAGAGGGCTATTGAGCTCACTTTTCTTCTCAGCTACGATACAGAGCGCACTATCTCAACAGGCAACAAAGCTCATTCTGCCCAACACCACAAAGCTATAATACAGTTCGCTGTGTCTATAGGTCGGCAGCAATAATGTAGTGCATTCCGCTGACAAAGAATGCGATCAATATGAGTCGCTAAGGCCAGCGAAAGGTCGCCATGCAATTCGTCCGCCAACTTCCGGATGTCGGAGTTGGGTTAGGTAACGCATCGGTCATCGGAAAGCGGACTTCTCCCTCATGCTACAGGCTTCAACCCACACATAAGAAATATATATATATATATATATATATATATATATATATATATATATATATATATATATATATGCTACTAACCACGAGGAAAAAATGAAACACGATAAGTCGTAAGTGCCATTTCGTATGATTAATACATCGTCAGGAAAAATAGGAAATAAAGATACATTCTTGTACATCCCTAAACGATGTATTAGTGCACTTTGGGACTAAGCATGTTTCATTTTTTCTCGTGGTCATCAGCAAGTACGAGATCACGCGCATCACTGACCTACTGAAATATATATTTTCCACGGGGATAGGGGAGAAAGAATACTTCCCACGAATTCCCTGCGTTTGTAGAAGGCGACTAAAAGGGGAAGGAGCGGGAGGCTGCAAATCCTCCCCTCCTGTTTTCACTTTTCCAAAAGAAGGAACAAAAAAAGAGGACCCAGTGAGGATTTTTCCCTTTAAGGCTCCGTCATCTGTTCTTAACGCTACCTCTCTAACGCGAGAAATGGCGAATATGTAATATA
>JAYMFT010091379.1:0-14015 GCA_038088735.1 Panulirus argus | reverse complement strand
ATATATGTGTGTATATGTGAGGGATGGGTCTTTCTTCGTCTGTTTCCTGGCGCTACCTCGCTGACGTGGAAAACAGCGATCAAGTATAATAAATAAATAAATATCATTTTTGCTACATTGAAAATACAAAAGTCGGTACGACAAAAGTTATTTGACTGTGACGTATTTGTGTTCACATGAAATATAAAAGCTTAATCAAAGGTCGATACATAAACCAGACAAACCAAGAACTTACAAGCCAATTTACCTAATGGTCTTTAATGATTATCTGCAATGACTGTACCAGAGATAGATAGATAAGCAATCAGCATTTTTGTCAGACAGAGGTATATATCATATCTCAAAGTTTTCCTAAAGGTAAATCATTCACATTGATAAGGCACTCTGATACATGAAAATGATGGTAATAACAATGATAATTTTGTGATTCCATTCGACCTGTGTCCAATGTCGTTAGGATTCACCTTCTCTCAACAGCAAGAACATACAAATTCCTGAACATCTTCACCGAATAAAATATTAACGGTGAACATAATTCAGTGATACTACGTTTGATTAGATTGGTATGTTTTTGACCGCCAGGAGATGTATCACCGAAATATGAGACTCAGACTTACTTAGCTGCTCTGTTAGAAAGTACGTCATGCAGTTTTGTTTATTTCTATAATTCTAAATTCTTCTGTGCTGTGCAAGTGAGCTGTTTTCAATCCTTTAATATCAATTTTTCGTCATTATTAAATGATATCTGATCCTATGTCTATTTCAATTAGATTTTTGTCCTCTTCGTTTATTGTTGACCTGAATATTTCCAATAAACATGAATATGTCAGGTAACGAAAACAACAAATACATTTTGACGATGTACTGTAGTCATGGAAATAGCTAGTGATAAACGTGAAGATGTCTCGCTTTGCATAAGCGATTTATAGGTGAAATGATGTTCAAGTAGAGATCAATAGCCAGTTTAATTCTTGGTCTCTTTTGAAGGAATGTAAGGTTAAATGTAGGAAAGTTTTCGGTCAGTCAGTGTCCGTGAGGGCCTGTTATCTAGATCACTCGATCGTGGCGAAGTATTTGTGGCATGTCTAATCAGTATTCTACTTGATAGATTTTCTCTTCCCTCTTGTCTTCCTTGCAATATCAACAACCTCTTTTACAGAGCAGTTGAGAAAATATGTCATAATTACTGTTATTACCCGAGGAACAAGTGGTTAGTCGCGCCTCTGGCAATCCGGATGTGGCCCCCGAGCGTTCGTGTGGCTCAGTCGAGGATGAGATTGTGAGGGGGAAGCAGCTCATTGCCACCGCCAGCCTTGCACACTCCTAACTCCTTTCTTGTGGACCTGTACTGCACAAAATGCCATCCAGATCTGAAGACATTTTACAAGGGTTTAAAATGTATCCTTTATGGTATACCAGACGATGTTGTATGGTAGGGGTATGATCGAACATGGGGGGGGGGGTTTGGTTGCCAGGGGAAACGATGTAAACAATGTCAAGCAGGGAATGAATATTCCCCAATTGCCTCTAAATGTTTCATGAGGTTGATACTAATCTTTAAATTATTCAATCTAGGTTTGCATTCTTAATTCAAAGGCTGTCGTAGAGGTACCTTATGATGTGTACACTCGAGGGTATCTAAGTGCAATCGAACTTTTTATAAATTGACAGTTGGTTGGCCGTAGTTGTATTGCTTGAAGCTATGTATTTCTCCCTTGTTTCCTTACTGAAATATATATATATATATATATATATATATATATATATATATCTATCTTTAATGAACATCTAGGGTACAAGACGGAGACATGATCAGTATTAGTAATGTCATGACACATTATTGAGAGTATGATTTATCGTTGGCAGATGTTTTCTTTAATAAACAAAACTGTGGCCCATGCACAAACAATCACTGAAGAGGCAATCAAAATGGCAGAGGTGTTGTTATTAGAATTACGTCATTGCTTTTTGATATATGCATTCTGTCACTTGTCTAATGTTCCTTTGAATGAGAAGTAAAGTTAATATCATTTTAGCAGTGCATCAGTTGCAGTGGATATTGTGCAGTGTTCTGCAAAGTGTGCAGAGAATGAGTTGCAGAGCTTGGTTTCGAGTATTATTTATTTTTCAGTAAATTAGATAAAAGTGGTAAGGGTAATGAATATCAGGGAATATGTGTTTGATTAATCTGATATTAGGTGAAATGCTTAAAGATAACAACAGAACCTATGAACACCATACATAAACTCTCTAGATGTGATTTATCGTAACTCTCTCAGGGTATCAGGCTGGATGACTCTCACACCCTTATGGTCTTCAGTCTCAGGATCTTTTTAAGATACTTCATGCTTGCACAAAGCATATGGTCGCAGGTCAGATGTCATTAAATACCTAAGACAAGTTGTCATTGACATAAACCACTCTGTGGTTGACTACAGATCAGCTGTTGTTATATAAAAGCAAATGTGATTGTCTTAAAACCAAACTCTGATTGAGACCACCTTTAATTGATATCAGATCACATGTGATCATATTAAGATGAGCTGTGATTGACCTAAGACCAACTGTTATAGACCAAAGACTAGTTGTAATGAAATCTAGTGATAAACAGTAAAGCCACCATTAATAATACAGACAATACATTACATGTGAAATGAAGATGAAAACTTTTAAAGGGTAGAATTTGATTGTATACAATAGTATGAAAACCCTAGGGGAGAGTTAAGTTTTAGTATTCCATTTGAAAATCAGAAGCATCCATGATTGAGCAGTGTACCAACTGTCAGTGAATGTCAATAGAGACAACAGATAGGGGTTGTTCAACCCATGGTCAAACCTTGCCCCAAACTGTTAGTTTCGAGGTGTCTAAGGATATGGGTGTTGAGGTGGGGATTCAGAGACTTTGGAAATGGCAGGTGTCAAAGCAGTAGGACAGTAGTTAGATGGATCAGAATGGTCACCTTTCTTAGGAATGGGATGTATCAATGCATGCTTCCAAGGAGAAGGAAAAATTTTGGTTTTTAAACAGAAATGGAATAGAAGAGCAAGCACAGGTGCCGTTTTCCACAATAGTAAGGTGGTGCAAGAATCAGATGAAGAAAAGCCACGTTCACTCACATCCATTCTCTAGCTATCATGTGTAATGCACTACAGTCATATCCCCTTATTCACAAAAAAGCCCCACATACCTTTCCATGGCTTCTTCCATCTGCTTCATATGCCCTAGTTCTACCCTTTGACAGCATGCCACCTCTTGTATACTACCTTGCTCCAGTTCACTTTTTACCATGCTCACCTTTCATGTTCCTGCATGTTCAGGCCCTGAGCACCCAGAATGTTTTTACTCCTTCCTTTTATCTCCAGTTTGATCTAATCATTCTCTTTTTCCCTTCCACTTCTGACACATATATCCTCCTTTGTCAACCTCTCCTCATTCGTTCTCTCCATATGTCCAAACTATTTCAGTACACCCTCTTCAGCCATCTCAGTTACACTCTTATTACCACACTTCTCAATCTACCTATCTATATCTCAGTTACCTGTTCCCTTTAGGAATTCCCCAAGGGGGTGGCCATAGCAAAAGAGTCTCCATAATTGGTAAACTCAAGTGCTACTTTTCAGCCTTTAGTGCCTCACCCTTAACAGGCCACTGGCAGAGGGCAACTGTAGCACAGTGTTTTCAGAGGTTCCCGCTTAAATTCCTGACAACTTTTTCTACCTGGTATGTTTACCTCATGTTCCAACCTATTACTTTTACCCAATTTTCCCATCTTTTACCCAATTTTCCCATCTTTTACCCAATTTTCCCATCTAATATTTCTACCTAATGCTCCAGTCTAATGTTCCAACCTACTGCTATCTATTCCTATTACTGTTTTGCTAAAAGGCAGGCCTAGTGCTTAACCCTCACTGCTGGAAATATCTAGGGTTACAAAGAATGTGGTATGTGAGTTAAGTGTTATGTGTGACAAGGAGAGATTATATGTTTGTATACAGAATGCCAGCAGTCCATATGTAGGTGAGGCAGAAAGAAAAGACATCTATCTGGGTCAGAGGACTGCAACTTGCCAACCACTCAAGTGCTGGTGCACTACACAGCCATCAGTAACCCTTCCAGTACCCAAGTGGGTAGTACTGGTGATATACTTCCCTGGTTGGTAGCTGCCTGCCAACTACAAAAATATATCTGAACAGGAAAAGGATTCTGTAAAAAGAGAAACTATCAAAGTACATCAAGGAAGAGTATGGTTTGAGGGCAAACACAGCACTCCTTTCATATCAGGACTATCTGTGCAACTAACCAAGAAGCAAATGAATTCTTCAAGCCCAAAATAAAGCATGTTGAAAGAGAAGCCAAATGTCTCAACTCAGCATCCTAAACAGCAGGGAACAGTGAACAGGTCTTTATTACAAACAAACAAAAATTTCTTATTATACGTAACCCAGCTAGATGTCAAAACTAGTTTTTTCCTCAGTGACAGGGGAAGAAGTCTAAGGACAGGGCAAACCAAGATGGACTAGTGTCAACCAAGAAGTCACTACATTTTGTTCAGAATACAGGAACAAATGAGCCTGACTCTTCTTGGAGGAAAAGCCAAAAATACAACTTTAGAGTTCTCCCAGGTATCAGAAGGGACATCATACATGGTAGCTCCAAAATTGGAAGACTGAGATCTATTCATGAAACTTTAATGATAATATTTTTACAAAAATGTTTGTCAGGATTCACAAAGAAGGGAGACTGCTCTTCATAGCTGAAACGGACAAGTATATTCTTATCTTCCAAGAGAAGACAACCTATAACTGAAAAGGACATGTATTTTCATAACTTCCAAGAGAAGACAACAATGAAGTTACCCAAATCCTTTGTGACAATAGGATAACCCACACATCAGGATGTTCAGCTCTCTCCAAACAAGGAAAATTGTCACTGCCATCTTGTGACTCGTGTTGCTCATGAGCCTACAATATATATTTAAAAAAAAATTACATATAACCAATGTCCTTTAGAATAAGGGGAGATGGAATGCTACCCAAAAATCTTTTGCATGCTTCAGATGGGGACTTGGTGGGACTGGGTATGGAAATCGTACATTCATGGTGTTACCTCAGTAAGGTATGCAGACAGGTATGCAAAACTTACAGTTCATGTCTAGATCATGAAAATGAATTAATGACATGACTTCATAATAAAGACAGGAACTCAGGCCTTACTGTTATGCCAAATCACAGGCAGATGATTGCCAATAGTTAGTGAAACTGAAGGGTGAAATTGTGTGCCTTCAAGTCAGCTGAGGCCCATGATATCGTAGTGTTAAGGTGGTCACTGACTGGTTGCTAAGTTCCTGTGAATGAGCATCTGTCCAATCTTAAATGTCTGCGGAGGTAAAAGGAGAAGAGGAATGAATACTCATGAAATAGCCATACTTCTGTGGAGGTGTTAGATGGAACTAATGCCTTGTACATGAGGGCTTCTTCTTCTTCTTCTGAATTGTTAGTTCAGTACTGCAAATGAAATTAGATTATTCACATCCTTGTCAGTGTTCGATTTAATATTCAACATGTATTTTGTGTTGTGATTACATCCTTAACATCCACAACAGCAATTGGATGAATCTTCGTGATGCTGACAGTGGCAAGGTTCTCTGGCAGGGTACCGACGATTTGTAAGTTGCTGTTTTACATATATGTATGTTTATTGTATTACTGTAATTATGAATGTATTACAGGAAAACTCTATTATTCAGCATCTACCAGACCTAGACCGTGCCAGATATGTCAGTATGCTAGTTACAAGTGTCTTTTCCCTTGATTTTCATTGGCAATTATTTTTCATATCATCAGGATGTTCAGAATCACTGTATTGATTTAGTAGTCTCTTACACTTTAGCAGTGGGGAAGGTGGGAAAAAAGTGAATGATTAGCAGTGGAGAAGGTGGGAAAAAGTGAATGATAAATCACTTTACTTTGGATCTGAACCATCCATCCAGTATGGTGTCTAGCTGCTTTAATTTAAGGATTTTGTGGTCTTTTGCTTAGCAGCAGCTTTTTCTGACTTATTTAGGAAAAACTTACAGTAGACATTGAGAACAGGCTGAAACATGCCAGATAAGTCTGCATGAACAAAGTAGTACTGGTTACCTTGATAATTGTTAGTCCTGGGAGATACTGCTTAGTTAAATGCTGGATTATAAATCTTTTACTGTACTTGGTAATTAAAGATGGAGTTAGTAGTTTCAGTGTAGGAGAGAAGTTGGATAACCTTAGTTTTTATATATGTAAATGCTGTGAGTAAAATTTGTTGCAATAGATTTTAAATGCAATGAGGAAATTTATTCGTGAACAGAAAAATTAATTTGTAAACTGCATTTTTGAAAATTATATGACCCCAGTAATTTTCATTGGAAATATTATTCTGTACAGTATTTCGTTTACAAAACATTGTGTTGCAGTGTTACTCCAGTGACCTTATAAACAGACCAAAAAATGTTAAAAGAATGATTTTCCTGAAATTATTTTATATTTGTATTTTTTTTATCTTTAGAATGTTATAACTATTTCTGGGTTGTAAATGATTAATAAGGATATGAATTTTGAAATGACAATCCCTTTCACCCTTTGTTTACCACCTACTATGTGCAAATGGCCTACTGGCTTAGCCTGTGTCCATTAAATGACCAATCAACAACCTTCACTCTGTGATTACATCATCACTCCCTAAACGGCCGAACTCCCAATCCAGTCATAAACGCCAGTCCACAAGATATACACCCATCAAAAGCCACATTCCCCAGACCAACACGAGTCACTCTCTCCTGCTTACTCTCAGGACAATACCCATAACTACCACACTACAAACACCATTTCAACATATGCCAAGACACTTCATGCCCCTGTTAAAACTACAATAAAGGAAACACTAAGTACTCACTTCTCAATTGCCCTGCGCTCTCTTCTCATAGATGCACACATGTTGCAACTCTTTATGACCTGTGATTCCACCCAGTGAAAGTGGCCAGCTTCCTGATTGCAACAGGAGCCTCATAAGGATTGAAGGATATTCTAGGGCTAGAAGGTAAGATGAATTAAGGTACACCGAAGCCTAAGCCAGGTACCTGGTTTATCGACCAATCTTTTGAGTTCACTGCAGACCTGCATCACACTTATTACATGAAGAGGTAAGAATTACAGTATTTTATTTACTGTTTCTTATCATTATTAAAATAGACCAGATGAAATTTGCATCTATAAGGAAGAGGAAGAGTTGAAAAGTGTTGTCTCAGTATAATCAGTCCCATATCTCTGACAGTACTAAACATCTCAGAAGTGGAGTTGATAATTTTGGACTACTTTGTCTATTTAATACTAAAGCTTCATTTCTGAACACTATAATGCATGAACCTTGCAGTGACTTATAAATTAGAGGTAGGTTTTAGCAGACAAAATAACCAAAATTATGGCAGTAGTTTGAAATAGAGGATAAACCTGAGAAAGAGAAATCAGCAAAGGCCAGCAGTGAAGTATGGCATGCTGAAGACGAAACAACAGATGATACCCAAAATGAGATTTTCTCTTATGTTTAAGTGGGAAATTGTATTTAATGGTAGTCTTTTAACAAGGGTCAGTTAAGGCAAATTCAGAACATTAACAGATTTGTTGTCATGTATATTATGAGGATAGTACTGGTAACTGTGATTTACACGTGTTAACTAGCTGGTGGGGTTGTAAGAGGATGTGGAAATACTATTGGTTACACAAAATGCACTATATCATAATTGGCTGGATCTCAGAAGTTGCAAATGGTGAGGTTCTATGTGATATATGTAGAGGTGTTGAAATTATTTTATGATAGTAGAATGAAGCATGTAGTGATTGATCAATGCCTGTCATCAGAGGTTGATATTGATAAGAAAAATGATGAAATATGCTCCCATGGTTGTTTTGTGTGTTCAGTAATTGTACTTGTTTATTCAAGGAGTATTCAGCAGAATACAAGGAAAGAGGATCTGAATTAGAGTACATACAATGATTTTTCTTAAAGTATACTCATTCATGTTACACATTGGCTTATTTAAGTAAATCTCTGAGAGTAAGTATTAGAACAACAGTTTTTTCATATGGTAATCAGTATGTAATCCTTTTTCAGTACCAATCCAGATGTAGAACATGAAGCTAGAGTTCCCAGAAAAATCCTCAAATGCCGAGCTGTTTCTCGGGAAATCTCCTTCTCCTCTGTCCATTCAATGGAAAAATTTAGGCTGGAGCAGCGAGTTTACTTTAAGGTATATGTCAGAAATGGAAAAAGAAAACACATAAATTTTTTGTGTTCAGCATGTCTGAACTGTTTGTTTTTGTATACTAGTATCCAGGAAACTTTTCCATTTTTACAAATATGCTACTTTATTCCCTATGCATATCACAAATCACTTTTTAATTACATTGTGAAAAATCCCTTCTTTCAGCCATGGGAATAGCCAGATTTTTTCTTTTTTGGAGGGCATGGCTACAATACAAAAAAATTGAAAGGCATTTAGATTCCTTACAAATACTTATATGGAAATAAGCAGTCCATGCATCAGTTCAGAGTAGACTTTGCAATCTATATTATTTAGAATAAGTAACCAATAAGTTTATTTGTCCAAAGCATGGGAACATACACCAAGGAAAAGTAGCTATGACTGGGAGTTGCCTTAGCTTCCCAGACCCCGTTCTGGCTATGCCCATGCCTTATCCAATATATATATTGTTTGTTTCCTGCATGCATGATTGGAATATAGAATATCTATTGATATTTCAAAGTCTGTTGTGTCCAAATGCATATCATTTCATTCTTCAGGAAAGGGAAATTTAATGCTATATAATATAATTGCAAAATCTGTCAGTGAATGATAACTAAAGTGGTTTTATAGGTAAACTAGTTAATTTGGAAGAGAAATATGTATCATGAACTTAATTTAGTAATTTATCATAAGACAGTTTGTATTGTGTCTTAACAGACTTGTGTTAAAGGAAAGCAAGTCACCCCTAGGAAATTGGGTGTCCCTGCCCTTTGCCAGCTTGGAGAATGGGCCAGGAACCCCAGTTGTGCAAAATATACCACCATGTATGCACTTGATCTATCCCACTTAAATGGGCATGAACTTAAGGAGCAAATTAAGAGGAGAAAGGGTAGGAATTAAGAAAGGAGGATCATTGACTAACAATATGAAAAGAAGTTTTAGACAAATGAGTGGTCCCTATCATCTTAGAAGGAGAAAGGAAAGGTGCAAGGAATTTTATTAGAGAGATGGAAGAAACTGTGTTTTGGAAGCATTAAACTTAACCAGATTTTGTCTGCCCCACTGAAATATCCTGTCCAAATCTGAGTTTATAGAGGAAATTGTGTTGAGACAAAATGCTGAATGAGTGAGAGAAGAAGGAGCTTTTCAGGGGCACCATTGTTGATAGAGAAAGGGAGAGGCTGATCCATCAACAACCTTGGAGATAGATTGGCCAGAGAGGAAGCTAGGCTTGAGGGAGGGGAGCTAGAATATGAGATTACAATGCTTGTCAAAAGCTGTGGATATATCAAGGGCAACTACATAGGATTCCCCCAGATCTTTCAGATTTGATGACCAGAAATTGATAAGATAGTTAAGCATGTCATGAGTGTATCTTGCCTTACTGAAGCCACACTGGTGATCAGAGAGAAGACTGAGATTCAAGATGTCTTAAGATATGGGAGTTGAGGAGGGATTCAGAGACTTTGGAAGTGGTAGATGTGAAAGCAACAGGATGATAGTTAGAGGGATTAGAATGGTTACCTTCTTAGTGATGGGGTATACCAATGCATGCCTCCAAGAAGAAGGAAAAGCTTTGGTTTTCAACAGAAATGAAACACACAAGTGAACATAGGTACAAGTACAGAGACACACTCTTTCAGTACATGGGATGGATGCTGTCAAGACCATAAACCTTACTTATGTCCAGAGAGAGAAGCACTTTTTGGACAGTTTGAAAAGAGGTTATGGGGAGGGTATAGGATTAGTAAGAGGAGCATCTGGTGGTGAAAGAATGTTAGAGTCATCCAAGGGGTACAGTTACAGGAGAACTGAGAATGTAAGAGAGTTGCTTTGTCTATGGGACAGACAGCTTTTATATTGTCAGAATGGAAAGGTGAAGGAAAGGCAGAGCAACAACAGAAGGTAGTGATGCTCTTAGCTAAAGACCAGAAAGACCTTCGTTAGATGAGGAGGAGAGATTATCGCACTTCCTTTAAATAAAGGAATGCTTTGCCGCGCTGATAACATACTTGTAGTGATTATGGGCAGTGATAAATGCTGAATGGGATTCAAGGGAAGGAGAGTTTTTCCAAGCCCAATATGCCTGATACCTCGCCTGAAAGTCCTCAGAACAGGAACAGTTAGACCATGGATTGGGGGAGGAGGTTGTCTTGGAGGAAGAGAGGATAAGTGCTTTCATTCCCACAGCAATAATCTCTGCTGTGCATTTGGTGGAGATAGAAGCATCACTACATAAGAGGCAGTAATTTAGCTAAGAAAATTCAGAAAAGAATTTTTGTAAGTTATTCCAATCAGCATTGTTGAGGAGCCAGTATTTATATTTAGAAGGGTTTGTTGGAGGGGAAGGTGCTGTTAAAGTAGATACATTTATGTGAGTGTGGTTAGATGAACCAAATAGGGGAGAGACTGTGTCGCTTCATTGCAAAGGATTAAAGGTGAAAAACAGATCCAAAATACTACGAGTGTGATCACTGCAGTTGGAAATATGGATGAGTGGGAGAGACTATTCCCATGGCCATCCCCTTAAGGGAGTTTCAGAAGGGAACAGGTGTCAAATATATAGATAGATAGAGAATTTGCTCTAGATCATTAAGAATACAGAATATGAGTGCTCCAATCTCCACAGCATTTGTATGGGAAGAATTCAAGAATTCAACCATTTCCTCTGGTAAACACTGAAACACCCTTAGGTAAAGGATCTTAGCTTTGTAGTTAAGGTGATGTTATAGACTCATGGCAGGTTAGATAGTTGAAGAAAGACTGTAAATTTTTGGACTAGGTGAAATGAAGAAAAAGCATAGTTGGGAGACAGACCTTGAGCCAGATAGCATCAAAGTTTGGGGGCTCAAAGTCCTTAAGGTATGAACAGATGTGTTGATGTGGAAATAAGCACAGACACCAGCTTTGAACTGGAATTGTGACTAGAGATTATGGTTGGATATGAGAAAGGGGCTAGTGAGAACATCATTAGACATTTGGGTGTTAGAGAGGATTAAGATTTAGAAATGGAACTGGACGGATGGTGTTCAGTGGAAGAGAGGTTGCTCAAGAGACTGTGATGTTGGTATAGTCAATAGTAAAAGAGTCAGGCCTGTCAGAGAGGGAAAGGTATTGGGAGGGTTGTTACTACTACTGTCTGAGCCCATGATGTCAGGGGCTTGTGGCCATAGGTTTATTGGACTCTATCATGTTTACATTTAAAAATGATTGTTCAGATAGGAGATGGCAAGAGGACTTCAGTGAAGAAAATAAGAAAGGTTAGAGTAGGTTTCTGGTGCTTGCAAGGAGATGGCTGAACTAGTCTGGTAGTCCCATTTTGATGAGTTAGAAAGTAAAACCAGCATTACTTTAATCATACTATCATACACTTTCCTTTAAAACTCCCCATCTTGCATGCCCAAACTACCTGAAGTATTATGTTTTCCACATGCCCAAACTACCTGAAAGTATTATGTTTCACCATCTGTGCCATTCTGCAATTCATTCCCTTTGTGTTCCCTGTTGTACCAAATTTTTCATACACCCCTGTCATTACTGATGTTTTATGCTTCATTTATAAACTTTTGTAATTTTTTTTTTTTTTTTTTTTTTTCTTCACATGTCACCTTTTGCTGATTCTTATATTGATACTTCAGTATTCAGTTTTAATTGTATACTATTTACTAGACTCCATACTACTTAAGTAATGTGTTCTTAATAAAAATCTTTGAACCCCTCCAGCATGTGCTGATGTAGCCTTACAATTTCAGGATCGTATGCTTGAGGAATGGTTTTTTGAATTTGGTACAGTCATTCCCAATTCAACAAATACATGGCAGAGCTTGATTGAGGCTGCACCAGAATCTCAGATGATGCCTGCCCAAGTGTTAAGGTACGTATTTAAGTGTTGCAGGTGGGTGTTAGTTCATGCTACATAAACATTTATGCATTTGAGTATTTATAATACCTTATGAATATCAAATGTTAGAGAGTGAGAATGAGGTTATATAGATAAATGAAAATCTTGGAAAACATGGACTGATCTAGTGAGAAATTTGATTGTGGTCAGGGATATTTAGGATACTGTTAAATGAATGTTTGGGAATCAAATGCAATGGAAGCATTTTTATGTTTATCAGAGGTATGAATGAAAGAATAAATACTTTTATAAATGTTGAAGTTTGTTTCAATTTAAAACAGTAGGTGTACTGAAGGGAGAGAAATTGAGGAAGAAAGTGTGGAATGGAGTATATGAGGGAAATATGTAAGGACTGGGATAAGTGGAGACTTTTGCCGTGGCCACCCCTTTGATAAGAGTTTCCAGAGGGAATTGGCATTAGAGATATATACATAGAGATTAGAGATATATACATAGATGTAGATTGAATATTAGAGATGTATACATAGATGTAGATTGAATAGTAAAGAATATAAGTTAATGAAAAAAGTGATGTGTGAGATGTTCCTGTAGGTAGTAGTTGGTTGGTAGCCAACAACGAGGGAGATGTATTACAAGTACTACTCGCCTGGGTATTGAGAGGTTTAGTGATGGCTGCGTAGTGAACCAGTACGTCAACGGTTGTTAAGTTGCACTCCTCTGACTCGGGTAGCTATCTTTTCTTTCTGCCTCATCCACACATACACTACTGGCATTCTATCTGCAAACATACAATCTCTTATTGCCACACATTACTCTTGAAAAGCTTTTACTCACACAGCTCATTCTTTGTAACTCTAGATTTTCCTGCGGTGAGCACTATGCAATAGCCCTGGCTTTGGCAAAATGTTAGGAGCAATAGTTAGAAGTTATAGGCAGGAACATTTAAGCAGGAGCATTAGGTAGAAACATTAAATAGAAGTAGTTGGTAAGAAAATTTGGTAGATATGTAGAAGTAGTATGTAAGAACATTAGGTTGGAGCCTCAGCAAACACTGCACTAGAGTTGCCCTCTGCCAGTTGCCTGTTAAGAGTGAGGCACTAAAGGCTAAGAAGTGGCACTGGAGTTCACTAGTTATGGAGACGCTATTGATGTGGCCACCTCCTTGAGGGAGTTCCAGTTGGGAACAGGCCTCAGAGATATAGATAGGTATATAGATAAACTGGATAGCTTTGTCATGGGCAAAATTTGTTAATGGTTTACCTTCTTGACTACTTAATGAATTGTATGACAGGCATGGTGACAGATCTTAAAGCCACAAACCACAAACACTTGCATACCAGCAGCATCCTACCTCCACCTTTTTCATATGTATGCTGACTGTTCTGAGTCCTTTATCTCATTCTTGTATCTCTCCTAATGATGTAATCACAAGAAAGTGCACTTGGGACTTATGATGTTTCATTTTTTCATAGTTATTAGCATATACATATTTCTTTTCCTTACATCCTCACCATTTCTTGCATGAGTAAGGTTACAACAAGAACAGATGACTGAGCTTTAGAGATAAAATTCCTTTCATGGCTGTTTGTTCTGTTCCCTCTTATGGGAAGTAATAGAGGAAGGAAGGATTTCCAGCCACCAGCTCTCTCACATCTTCGTCTTCTTCTACGATAAGCAGGGAACATGATGGGCATTATTCTTTCTCCCCCTTTTGCCCCCTCTCCCACCCTATGACTCACTTCCACTTCCATAGTTCCACTCCCAGATATCTGATAAAAGGAGTGTGGTTGAGAGAACAGAAGAGGATGTTTAAATGGTTTGGACAATTTTTTTTTTTTTTTTTTTTTTTTTTTTTTTTTTTTTCCCCAAAAGTC
>JAYMFT010091368.1:0-14016 GCA_038088735.1 Panulirus argus | reverse complement strand
AAAAAGAAGAAGAAGAAGAAGAAGAAGAAGAAGAAGAAGAAGAAGAAGAAGAAGAAGAAGAAGAAGAAGAAAGAAAAGGAACAGAGAAGAGGCCAAGTGAGGATTTTCCCTCTAGGTTCGGTCCTCTGTTCTTAATGCTACCTCACTAATGCGGGAAAAGGCGAATATGTATGGGGGGGGGAATATATATATATATATATATATATATATATATATATATATATGGCTGGGCTGAATGCTCATTGGAAAACACCTGGTATTCAAAACAGGCACCTTCTGGACATGGAATGGTCTAACCCACGAATGCAACATGGGTGTACGCTATTCACCTTATGCAAGAGTTTGGAAAATGGTTCAAGATGTTAAAAGATCTTAAGACCTACCCTTCAACTTTCATAAAATTCAAGTTCTAAAGATAATGTTTTATGTAGGAAACATATTGCTCTTTTGCCTAGCAAATGAGATCATTAAAAATGTCCTAGTGTGTTTACTATTAGGACACACAGGGTTGTAATATTATTAGTCCTGAAAACATATGGACTACTAATAATCAGCCATTACCTTCTATCACAGGCTTATTTGGCTTTGTGCTTATCATCCTCAAAACTGATATGTAACGGAAGGATTATCAAAGCACCAGTGAAGAATCACTAAATTCATTCTAACAATTAACAGATATAACAATCAAAAACCAGTTGTTAAACTCAAATGGTTCCATCCCATTAAATCAAAGATAACCAACAAATATCAGTACAGCACACCAAGGATCAGCATAACTCCTCATTCCTACAGTACATCCCAATATATATAATTTATAGTTATACAGATGGCATTATCTGCTTCTGCTTGTTTTTGGTCACATTGTAAGTGAAAAGTCACCTTTGGCGAAGTTATATAATCAGAGTACAATCTCATCAAAGAGCTTTCACACAAAAGAAGTTCATTCCTTCACTGCTTAGTATGTTTATGTCAAAGCCCTTGCTTACCCAAAGACTAAAGGAATTTGCCTGTGTAGCTGAGTATCTATACAATGTGAATGCTATAGACCTACTCCTTTCATGACAAATAAGCTTAACATATTTGAACTTGGCTTTTCTCTGATTAGAGAATTGTACTTTTATGTCCTGTCCTGATGTGTACAGTATAAAAATAATCAGAAAACTTAAAAATATCAGTGACAAATACTGATATATAGTATCTATAAAAGTTCAGAAAGTTTCATGTCATATCAATAGACTGCATGAAATCAACTGTTGACTAGTACATATTTGCAAGTAAAACTATGGGGCATCATAAGTTCCACACCAGAAACCTCACCATAAGGGGTAAGTTTAACTTTAGGCCATGTTACCAATGCCATTTATGAAATAGGTTAAGGTATGCCCAAATACTTTGTGGCTGTTACAGATGCAACCACAACTGATATGAGTTTACATGGATGCATTGAAGTGTGAGATGAATATATCAAGAACAAGCAAAGGTAGTTGATGTAATCTGGAGGGATAAATCAAGATATGCTGGATGCACGTGAAATAAGGCTGAAATGTATAGGACTGTCTTATGGGAATGGACTAAAATGAGTCAAATCCAGCACTTGTGGAAGGTCCTGATGATTATGCAAATGAAGATGACATCTGATGAGTGATGAGTGGTATGAATAGTTGGTTATATCAAAAATTGAGAAACTCTTCATAATTAGTAAAATTATTGTGGACAGATATTAACTAACTGTTACAACTGTTTATACATCATAAAGACAACAACAAAGAAAATGGTTTAAGCTACATTATGAAGTTAATTTAGAAAAACAGCTAGTTCTATGGAAAAGCTTATGATGATGGGTGATGTAAAATGAAGGGAAAGTGATGCTATGGTTGAAGGCAGTGATAGGTAGGTAATGCTGAAGATATAATAAGTACTTATAGTATCTCATGAGGAAATAAAAATGGAAGTATTAGCAGAATGTCTAAATGTTAGGCATTTCTTTATCATTCATAACTAACTGCCTCTCCCTTCTTAGCAAAAGAAAAACTACTTAAGCATACTGAATAAGCAAATGCCTAACTTACTCAAATGCAAAATTACAATGAATCCGAGAACACAATGGCATAAAAACAGTGACTACCCATATAGTTAAGGTGCAATATGCAATGAAAGGCAAATACGAAAACTCATTCAAGTATCTTTCTATATATGATTATTCCCATTCCCAATTCTATGGGGTAGACTGGGTACATATACTATCTGAAAACATTCAAAGTCATTCTAACCTACGAATAAAATCAATGGGCAACCCAAATAGTTAAGGTGTAATAAGCAATGAAACATTGTACTGTGAGGTAGTTTGGTAATGTGGAAAGAATGCAAGATGGAATTTACAAGAAGAGTGTATATTAGTACAATTATAGGGGTATGCGTGAGAGGAAGACCACCTGTGACATGGGGAAATAGAGTTGAACAGCACTAGAGGGAGAGAATGGAGGAAGAATGAATGGAATGATATATACGAGGGAGGCATGTAAGGACGGGGATAAGTGGAAATTCTTTTGCCGAGGCCAACCTCCTGATGGGAGTTCCTAGAGGGATCTTGTATCAGAGATATAGACAAAAGCAATGAAAAGTAATGTAGAAACATTATTCAGTTCCACGGCCCCTTTTATGGGGCTTCTGCAACATGAAGACTATCCTCCAGTCAAGAGCAGGGAAATGATGGAATCCTTTAGAGTCAAAAGTTCCTTGATGAGACTGCTTCTCTCTACTCACTGATGAAGATACAATGTTGCTGAAGGTGACTTTTAACTTGCGATGTAACCTCATGCACGCAAAATTCAATCATAAATCTATCAATCTGTAAGTCTATCATCATTATCCCTAATCCCAATGCTACAAGCTGGAATAGATACATACAACCTTAAAAAATCCTAGAGCAAATCCTCAACCCATGCCCATTGTGTTACAAAATAAACTTGAACTTCCACACTTATTACACCATTTCAAACTTTTTTCAATTCACACAAACTTTATATGTCAAGTGAAACCAAAACCTCACTTAACATTACTAGTAAACATAAAATGCTTCCATTGCATCCACTCTCCAATTACTCGATCAGCATCTTCATTTGAACCATCCCTATCCTTAATCACTTATCTCACTGTATCTAACCAACTTTTCTGCAGTCTATCTTTCCTCCTTGTACCTTTAACTATGCTTCTATGTATGAAATTGACCAGCTCATCATCTCTCATATGTACTACATTGCTATTCAATCCTAAAAGGTTTTCATCCATGGATCTTACGAAAGATCTTTTTACATGTTCTTCTCACATCATTCTATCTATACTTTTCACACAAGCTTCTTTCACATCTCAGCTCAAATTTTTCCCATTCATCAAAGTTTTCTATATGCCTTCAATTGTTCTCCCTTGCATGACTATATCTTCAACTTAAGCTTTCCCACTACCATCCCTGTTGAACTTTAGTCCTAAATATCTAAACTCATCCAAAACTTGCATTTTCTATCCATGTAAGTGGAAATTACATACAGCCCACCCTTTTCAAAACCTAAGAGTCAACTTTTATTTGCTTTGACTATAAGCATCCTTCTCCTAAATGTAGGTACAACATTGATTCTACCATCAACACAGCAACTGTGGCAACTTCATTCTGCTTCTCCACAAGTATTTTTTTCAAGATACACCCACCTGACTCAAGTAAAGTCTCACCCATGAAAACAATGAATAACCATGGTGACATCATACAAGCACTCCTACATGTATTTCATACTGCTTACTCTCACATTTACACATGCCCTACTTTCACTATAAAAATTCTTAACATCGTTCAGAAGTACTATGATTCCACATACACGCAGAATCAAAAATTTCCCGAAAGCTTTTTTCTTCACTTTTTCTCATGCATTTTCTAAATCCATAAGTACTCCATACACCTTCTTTTTCTCCACAGATATTATACTAACTGTATAAAGGCTTTCACACCATCCGTAACTCATCCCACAAAACTTTCCACTCAACTCTGACATATGCTTTTCTCCAGATCAACAAGAGCTGCATATGGCTTTTTATATTTTGTATGTTACTATTCCACAGTCATTTTCACCACAAAAATTTTCTCAACATTCTGTACCTTTCCTAAAAACCCCCTTGCTTTTCACGTATTCTACTTTTAGTCACTTCCATCACTCTATCTATCAACACTCTTGCATACACTTTTCCTAGTATACTAAACAGACTTATTCCCCTCTAATTGCTACATATATTCTTTGAATAAAGGAAAAATATTAGCTTACCCTAAACCTTCAGGCAGAACCTTCTCTGCCATCCATTCATGGATACATTCTGGCAGAAATAAGCTTTTTTGACACTTTTTTCCTTACTGTTTTTATGTCTTCACTACACTATTCTGCTCCTAATTTCACACCTATACAAACATTCACATATCAATAACCATGAAACTTCAATTAACATTTAAGTCAACATCGAAAGAGAACAAAAATACTTTTTATAGAAGTCTGTACAAACATCTCTGAATGGCAACATGAGAAATAAAATTATTACTGCCTAAGTGTGTCAATACAACATAAAAAATACCAAGTTCCAATAGAAAAATGAGAAGAAACACAGCTGTCTTTTCAGTTATAAAATAAACATAGCTGGAAGGAAAGGTAGTTGCAGTCATTTTGTCACTTGCATATCTAATACTAGCTGAATGAACAACTATCAACTGCAGGACAGAATGGCCTATAAAGGTGTATACACCAACAACCTCAGTATACGATTCTATTTACACCCTGTCATTAAGAAGGATATATCCAAAACAACATTAAGATTGGAAAGTCTTGCAAAACAAATATAAAAAGATCAACCAACTGCTTATCAGTGGGATGAAACACTCTTATCATGAGTACAAAAATCTGATAAAACAACCTAACTGTAGCCAAGAGCTTAAACAACTTAAATCCAATTATTTAATAAACTGATACACAAGGAATATCTTTTAATAATAATGGGGTTATTAACTAGAACTGTTTAAAACACACAAAATAGGAGCAATTCAAACAAATGGAAGAAACATCAGAACACACTAGAAGGAACATAACTAGACATGAATGAAAGACACTGCTTGCCAATTTCCAATCACATACAGAATAATGAAATTATATTACAGAGAGAGAGAGAGAGAGACTCAGTGGACATACTATGAACAGTGTGGGTCACCTGACCACTGGCATTGCTGAGCAGCTCTACAGATGGGAGGAGGAAGATAATCAAATGAGCTATTAACAGGTCCTTGAAGTGCATCTCAAATGAATCTAACAGTAATTCCCAGAAGTTACTGTCAGTTACAATAATTCAGACAATGTACTGAATACAAGCAAAGATGTGATTATTTCCAAAAAAGAATTTGACCACCTCCACACCCTGTATCTACGCCAATCCATATAGACAAACTACAAGATTACTGTTCAGTGAAAAGCAAAGCTAAAACCATGTACCAATACAGTAAAAATTGTTTGAAAATTCTGGAAATTTCCTGTGAAGGGTGTTCCAAATGCAATTTGACCTAAGCAGTATTGCAGTTGCATCTAATGTCTTCAGCTCATTAACAAGACACTCTGAAGGCTAAATTTTTCAAAACAAAGTGAGCAAGACATTTTATAAGTTCCACCAAAATACAGCTATCTGCATATGCATCAAGCCTGGTTTAAAAGTCAGGGAAAACACTCATAATACCACAGGGTACTACATGAGAAAGCAATCCAGTAAATGTTTTATAAAGAAACCCTAAAATCAAGCTCATATAATCGGTTCTACATAAGGAGACAGTATGGATGTACCAAGAAAAATATAAAATCCCAAAAGGAATTCCTAGTACACCTCTACCAGCTTTATCCACATTTGTTTCCCAATATATGATGAAGGTCCAAGACCCCACAAAACCAATACAGCAATTCACTCAGACAGGTGCTAAAACTAGCTACAGGTAGCTTATGTTAGAGGAAAATGACAATCTGAAATTTTTATAAAATATCTCCAAGTAATTAGCTCAAGTATGTCATATGATGGCTACAAGATATACAAGGGTTGGTATGAGTTTGGTAAATAGGTACACTTTTCAAATGATGAAAGGGAAAATGTCTGGCAGCATTCCTCAAAACAACTTGCTGGATATGTGTCCAAGCCAATCTCAGGGTAGACCTCTTCTGCAATCTTTGGAGAGACTTCTCTGTACTGACAAAAAATCAATCAATTTGGATCTTGGAAAATATAACTGTTATCACTTGGAAAAATGTGTGCATGCAGCATAACCAGACATAAATACTGCTGCAAGCTAGACTAAGATCAACCCAACACGGGCAACAATATGGTGGTCAAAGGAGAAATTGCTGAAAAGGATCTTATGCACGAGTTCAAAGTGTTATTCAAAGTGTTATTGTTGGGTTTTCAACACCAAAATAATGTGCACTGACTTGAGTAATCAAGAAAATCTTGCAAGAGATAAAGGGTAAATGGTGTTCCTGAAATCAGATACATATATGAATTGCCAACAAAGTAAAAGTAGTGTACACATGCAACTTGGTTAAGCAGTGTCTGAAAGAAAAATTTCTTTAACCAATATGAATGGGGTGACAATAGAAGATAAAAGATATATGGGAGAACCAAGTTAAACCATATGAAAGCAAGACAGACTACTACACAAATGATAAAAAAATCTTGAGATAAAATCTTTGCTCCAACAAAAAATGCAAACCACAAATATCCATATTTGAATGACAACTCTTAATCTTTAATCATAATGAATTCATCAAGATGTTAAACAACTTTATGGAGGCTTAATGTGGTCTGTTCCCTTACCCTCCACCCCATCTCTTTGAGCACATGAATTTTTTTTACCTTGATAATAAATACAAAAAAAGTCAGTGTGATTCTTAACCATAATTCGAATAAATAAGCCACTAGCATGGCACTGATTTATGGAAGGTATTCATTTTTCCTGATTAGTATACAGCATATCTTCACTTGCCTCTAATGACTACAATTAGCTGCCACTATAATAAATACTTAGTTACAACCTTGTTAGAAATCTTGAAGATGAAAGAAACCTCATATCATTCTGGGTTATCTTACTACTTTGAACCTTTCCCTTTGATGTCTATAAGTGAATATTTATTGCAGACTTTTTAGTTTTCAGGAATTAAGCTGAATGATTCAAACTTTTACTTATGGACCAAATTATCACATAGGGTATAATATCATTAAAACATTTATTCTCAACAATCCTAGGTAAAAGGACTTAATATGGAAAAAAAATCATAATTACATTTTCCATATAATACAGAGTAAAGAACGTACAACAATGCTGTTCCATCTTCTTCCACCCTCTTCACTCACACATCCACCTTATCAGGAACAATAATGCACTTACCTGCAGTATGGGATTCAGTAACAGGTGTTGCAGGCCCCAAAGACAATAGTGGAGAATCAGTTTAGTATATGATATACATATCATTTGTGTTTTATCAACATCTACGGAGGCCTGGTTTTCTCTAGCATCATCCACACATAACGAGACATGCTACCACTCTAAAACAGTTTCAACATACTATTACCAATCAATGGGATAGCATCCATATATCTGTTACACCAACAATAATTGTATCGGACATTCATAATCAAATTTTCACCTAAGGCACAAATATCTATTGTACTCTTAATATCAAATTTATTTTGGAGCCAATACTCTACAATAACTTAAATAAAAATCATACCTCATGTACATTGTACATGTATCTACATAAAGAAATATTTTACAATCTAGGACCAAAATGAGTCACATTTCACAAAAATAATCATCCTCATGCACTGAGCATGAGGAGTTATGTAAGTTTGACACTCTTGGCACTTTGGATTCATTAGACTCAAACTATACAAGCAACAAGTGACAAGGTGTAAAAGACAGAGGGAATTTCTTTTTTTCATGCAAATCCCTCTGATTCTACTATTACTAAAAAGAATGATATGAATTTCTGACAATAAATATTTTCTAATTATATCAATTTCATGCTTAAGGTAAGCTGGTACAATGTGGAAGATAAAAAGGAATGGTGTGTTTGTTTTGTCTCATCCACTCCCCTCATAGGAGTGGAGTGACAACCTTGCACTGACATAAGCCTTCTCTTCTATGTACACAGCTACTCACTGGTACAGCTGTATAAACAAAATACAACCATTTAAGCCTTTTACATAACAAATTAACTCAGAAGGGAAATAAATATTTAGAAAACTATTTAACATACACTTGAATTTCTATAAATGAAAAGAGAAACATCAAAATGATTTATCAAAGTTTATAACTTATACCAGTACTTGCATTATGAAAATTGAACGAGAAGTTTGAATCCAATCCATAGACACTATCAACTTAAGTGATTTGTGCACATAATCAATCTATATTATAAAATAATAACCAGTCCAAGAAGAAGCATAAAAAGTAAATGAAGAGATATTTCAGCAACAAAAAAGTTAAAAGCATTTGAAGCTTCTAATGGTCCCAAAACAAAAGCTAATGCAAAAGTCACATTACAAAGAAAACATAATCTACCAGTGATCAACTGGGATAAAAATTTCACTCATCAGCATCAACACAAAAACACTGTCCTGCCTCAACAAAAAAACACTGTCCTGCCTTCTTACAAATCTGTACATGAATAACCCAAGAACAGCATGTTGGAGGATCATGTATTTCAATCGTACCAGAATACCTTCTGAGTTGAAAAAGAGGAGTGCCTGACCTGACATATCAAAGTTTTCCATATGAGGGCGTAACTCACTATCTGCTTCTATAATGTGATCAATTCTGTCCATTGCACTGAGCCCTTGCAGGCAAACTGTAACATCAATGATAAACACCTACTTAAGGAAAATCCTCTAAGACAGTCTATATACACTATCAAGACTGTTATTTAAATATGGGTGGTTTTGACTACATAAAAGTACACTGAAGGAAGTGCCATTGTATAAATGAAAGGGAGATAAAGGTGAATGTTTTAATTAAAGTGGTATAAGTATGGTTTGCGAACCTACAAGTTGTATGTGATAGTGGGGGAAAGGGTAGCAGTGTGCACAGAGCATCAGATTGGGGGACAATGTGGCTTCATCAATAACAGATGTTTTGTGAACCACGTATTTCTTTGATGAATGTGTGAGAGAATTACTCAGAGAAACAGAAGGATTTGTACAATGCATTTATGGATCTAGAAAAAGTACATGACAGGGTTAACTGAGATGCTTTATGGAAGGTGATAAGAATATATGGCGTGGGAATAAATACACAACAAGCAATATGGACTTTTTAACAAGAAAGTAAAGCTTCTGTTGCTAGTAAGTAGACAGGAAGGTGAGTGGTTCCAGATGAAGGTAGGTCTACAGCAGGGGTTTAGGGATGGGGTGGTAAGGAAGTGAATGTGATGGTTTTGGGGAAAGGGGTAGGTCTTCAGTCTAACAGGGTGGGAATTGTAAGGAGGTGAATTGGTTACTGTTTGTTGATAACACAATTCTGTTGGCAGAAAATGGTTTCTGAATTTAAGAAAGAGTGTGAAAGGAGAAAGTCAAATGTATATGTGAATTAAAGCAAGGTTATCTGGTTTAGCACAGGAGAGAGAAAAGTTAGCCAAGTGTAAATGTGAATAAAAGCAAGGATATTAGGTTTAGTATTAGAGGGAGAAAAGTTAGTTGGGATGAGATTAGGTCTGGCACTGGAGAGAGATAAGTTAGTTGGGATGTAATCTGAATGGAAGAAACCTGGAGGAATTATGGCAGCAAACTGAACAATTGGAGCTGAAGTGAGTCACAGTAGGGGTATAGGTCCTTGGAGCATTGAGGAATGTGTGGAAAGAGGGTTCACTATCTAGATGGGCATAGATGTGCATGTTAGAAGGTTGTATGAATATGAGGCATAGGCTAGAGATGAGAATGAAAGGAAAATAGTGATTGGGTTGGAAACAAAATATTTGAGGACAATATGAGGAAAGTTAATCAAGTATGGAATGAGAGAGTTAAAAGAGAATTGTGGCAATAAGAAGTGTATCGTTGAAAGATTTGAAGATGAGCTGAATCAGTTTGGCCATATGGAGAGAATGTGGGAAAGAGATGGTTGACAAATGGGTTACGTGTGTCAAAAATGAGGGGGATAAAGAGGTGGGGGAGATGGACTTGGAGTTGGAAGGCAGGAGTGAATAAGGTTTTGAGTGCTTTGGGCCTGAATATGCAGGAGTGCATAAGGCATGCACCAGACAGAATGAACTGGAGCGATGTGGTATACAGAGGGCGAGATAGTGTCAATGGACTAAACCAAGGCATATGAAGCAGCCAGGGGAATCCACAGAAAGGTCTGTATGGCTTGACTGTGGATAGGGGGCTGTGGTTTCTGTGCATTATAAATGACAGACAGAGCACTGGATAAGAGCAAATGAGGGTTTCTTCATCTGCTCCTGGCAGAATCTTGCTAATGTGGGAAACGGCAAAAAAGTATGAAAGAAAAGCAAAAATATACAGTGATTCAAATATGATGAAACATAAAAGGTTAGAGAACCAAATGAAAAGATACAATATATCTTCATCACTACAGTAGATCTCTTGATGCAGCATTCTGCACAAGTTAATTTGAATAAGTATTTTCTAAACAATCCTTTCATTCTCCATGTAACTTGTGTCATAATCTTTACAACTAAGAGATAGCTTTGACCTCCATTATCATATCACAGTTTCATAAAGACATTTCATGTTAACCACTTGGTTCTGCAGCTCTATGGTAATTCTGTACTGACAAGAACTAAGTTGGATAACAAAAAAAAGTTCATATGTAAAGATAATTCAGCTTTGAATGAATAAATAACTATAAACTATGAAAAAGTAACCTGTTCTCTTTAAACGAATGGCGCATGAAATGAAACATAACAAACATGAAGTAGAAAATAATAAGATAAGATACCTATCAATAGTAAACAAGACACAGGAGTCACCATCAAACTTAACATTTTCTTCTATAACACTGACTTCTTGGTGACTTATAACAGATGTTTTATTGTTACTATACTAAATGAAAGAAATTTTTTAACCACATGCTTCAAATACTGTTTTCAACATAAGATGATGAAATGGGTAATTTTACAGTGGCTTTGATCTAAAGAAAAAATTATAAATATATGATCACTCAACTTTAATTAAGTGATATGGCTAATCTGATATTGTTACAAAAGATGCTATAGCAAACCCTTTGCTGATGTTGATTTTCCTATATGCACAAAAGACAAGGGTGATGTACTGCTCTCTCTAGGTCTCTATGCTGTAACCATACCTATAACAGAAAAGCTCACAGCATTTTTGTTACATTTGTTAATATGAAATCTTCTGTTGCACAGTGCTGTCAAACAGTTTGTTCTTGCTAATAGGTCATTCATACAAGTGAATGTCTACACATGATGCACATATCACCATTACAGGAGCCTGATGTGAATTTTAAGGCAGACTGTTGAGGGGTAAATTAACCATTTCACATTATTGATACATCACTCATGGAGGTAAGCAGACTTTTAATAATAATCTAATCATCTTCAAAATCATAAAACATGAGCCAAAATTCTGATTTATTGGCATAATTCAAGTAAAACATCCATATAAAATAAAAAAACATCCATATAAAATAAAGTCAAAATGAGGAACTTGTCAAAAGCTAAAATATTATTTACTATAATAACAGACATATAACATTATAATTCCCAAAAACATACAACTTCATAGTCTGCACCCTTCATACAGCTACTCCAAAATAATAAAAACACATCAACCTTTAAAGCCTTTGCATTATCACATAAACAAATGTGTGAAATATGCACATAATAAAGGCTGATTTCACTAATGTTCCATACACACAGAATATCAAACCACATGAGATGTGAGACCAGGACACTCTAGGTTGTATGTAAAGGCACCAAACTGTATGAAAATTCTACATGGACCAATATGCACAAGCAGGGAAATGACATTTGGAAAGCAAATTATTATGAATTTACTGACTGCAACTGAATGAAAATGCTGATATGATGGACTTTCTGAGGAAACTATCTATTCACAGTAGCATTCAGAAAGAGGCAGGTAAAATAAAAGGGGTAAAAAGTCTAGTGTAAGAGGATACTTTTCGTTTTCTATTAGGAGGGAATAAGGACGAATTACTGAATTATCATTTCCTGAAGATTATTCAAACCTTTGTTTAATCTAGTAAAAGGCTACAGCAAAAGCCTTATTTACAAACAAAAATGGAAGTAAAGGAATCTTCATTTCCTTAAGTTTACTTTAACCACTTGTTCGCTTCTGTTTGAAACCTATTAAAATATAATTATAACCAATAACCAATGATGGGAGTGACAGGAAGTTTTATATTAAAAACACTCCCTGAAAGCAAGAGTATGTGTTTCAAAAAACAAACTTAAATCTTTTAAACTAAAGAGAGAGGTTTGAAATCTGAAATTATCTTACATAAAATAAATAAGCAACTCATAATTCAAGTAATGATAAACTACTATCATGATGATAATACACCTATGCCCCGACTTGTAACATTCTGACTTAATACATTTCAGTTGAGAATAAGGGTGACATGTACACTTTGTACTTGCGACAGATTTGAAAGAAAGAAAATAAGTTTATATTTTCAATGGACAAATTAATATTTTTCAATAAAATGTCAGAATATTTTAAGGTGGTTTTGTACTTATTATGCACATTTCAATGATGTCAAAACAAAATACTATTTGTTTCACATCCCACCGAATGGCAAAATTCATTCATATCCCAACCAATGGGGGTCTGCTTGTTGAAAAAGAGACAGCCTGACACATGCCAAAGTTTGTGTATACTGCTGCAACTGCTACCCAATTATCTATTGCCTCCAAAATAAGTGTATTCATTTCAGTATGTCTGTAAGGAATGTTTAAAATACTCTGGGAATTATAGGAAGAAAGGCTATCACTCTTGAGGTGTTGTAAGAGGTTCTTAGCAGGTTTGATGATGGTGAGAAACTCATCCCTATTGCTTCTGCATTTAAAGAAAATTATAGAGGAAGGAGGTTACATGCTTCAGCATGTGCTTAGTTGTATGAGACTAGCTTCTTTTAAAAGAAAATTTAAACCAAGATATTGAGATGCAATGAAGAAAAGACTGCTCCCAGAATCACAGCAGCCAAAGATTGTTTGGCAATTTTCTGGAAGGGAATGCTGAGGGAGATTTCAAGCTTAATTCCCTGCAAGTGTTTCATTCAGAAAATCCCAGGGCTATGAAGGGCTATATAAAGTCTACATTACCTATGATTTGGCAACAGTTGTTGCATCAGATAATTCATGGGTGACATAGATAACCCTCATGCCCATGCCTCTCCCGTCTAGTAAACTTCATGCCACCCCATGCCAATCCACCACCACCTAAAGTCCTCATCACCATGTTTTTCTTTGAGTTTCTGTTAAATGTCGTATGCATTACCTGTGGCATAGCAACAACCGATAATTACATAACCCAGGTGGTGATGCAGATAAGCCTCTTAAAAGTCTCTCTACCTCTTACTAACCTTTGTCCCAGCAGCACCTCAAGCCCATATCACCATCTTCTTCAGTCAGTTTTCATGAAACATCATCTAAATCATCTTATGACAGTGTGGTAAATGGTAGTAAGCTGTTTCAGGTATAATTCCTCACAAAGAGTTAGACTGGGAAATCTTTTGGTCAGGAGCCTAACGCCCTTTATAACATGGGTTTCAATTACTAGGATATTTGACTTGCGACAGATCTTCCTGGAACATAACCCCGTTGCAAGTCTGGATATAGGTGTACCAAGATTTATGCCATTATAGTCTACAATAATTTGTGAAATGTGTGAAGCATCACACTGCTTGGAATTCTTATATCAGATGCTGTCAAGACAGGAAAAGTCCTCACCTAGTAAAAAAAA
>JAYMFT010091357.1:0-14016 GCA_038088735.1 Panulirus argus | reverse complement strand
TATATATATATATATATATATATATATATATATATATATATATATATATATATATATATATATATATATGAATTCTTTATAGCTTCAGTCACTTATCAACTTTACAATGATCGTTAGGCAATGTGTCCTGTCGGACTATAATATCTAATTGACTATATCAGTGAATTCTTTTGGGAAATGTTATAGACTTTCGGTTTGTACATGCTATACAATATCTGCTTTTTGACCTTATCTATGTTTACTTTTGTCTGTAAATGAAGACGATAAAATACTTCATTATTAGTTGTTTCCACGGTGAAAATGAGCGAATTAAGGATTTGATGATCACTTCCACCCTCTCCTCAGTTGTCATCGGTGTAGTCAGCGCCGACTACTATGAGGATCTCCAGGCGCCAGCCTCCAACCGGTTAACGTTCCCTGGCTTCGACGGTCGAGTCCCCGGCAGTCGCAATGGAAACAGGGGATTTGGCGGTGAGGGAGGTGCTACTGGAAGGTTCCCTGCCACTGGTCCCACAGTAGGTATTTCTGCAGGTAGTCCCGCTGGAGGTGGTGCACTGGTAGGCAGCGGTAGTAGCATTAATGAACGATTTGGATCTGGAGGCTCCGGTTTCGGAGCTGCTGGATTCACGTCTGTCGTGATAGACCCCATCACTGCTCTGGGAGAGGCTATCGGCGGGGGTGGTGTGCCCGGGGAGGATTATCCCATCCTGTCCTTCGTCCCCATCACCGGTTTCTCCTGCGAAGGTCGACTTCCCGGATACTACGCTGATACCAGCAGAGAGGCCCGCTGCCAGGTGAGTCTTAGAATAGCGCTATCAGTGGAGACTTGCTCTGTTCTCTAATCTGGTTACTGTGAGGCGTGTCTAAACTGCTTACCTAAAGTTAGTGTTGCCTTCTGAGGGAAGCAGCTGTAATACTTCTACACCACTTCAAAACACTTGGGAACTATGATAAAACCTATCATGTTTGATTCGGTACCGAACACATCTCTTCCTCTTTTCATATACATTCCAGTCACGAAAAATGGACTTTATCTCTTCATGATTAATCTTAGCTAAATATTGTAATGTGAAGTACAAATCAATATTTGGCAGTAATGGTGTCTTTAATAGCAATGGTTTTGGCTCAGCATCTACCATCCAAGGATCGTTTGCCTCTATCACTGGAAGTAATGCCCTTGTAAGAACTCCCTCAACACAGTATGGAGTTCCAGGTCGTGGAATTGGTAACAGGATTGTAAGCAGACGTAATCAAAACTTGGGACTCGTCAGTGGTAGGAGGAACACGATTGGTGGCGATAGATTTGGCTCACCATCCAACCAACGGGTCTCCTTCTCTGCCCTCAGGGGTGTTCCCTCGCGTGCTACTGGAGTCTCAAGCACTAACGATGGTGATTTTGGAGCCAGCAGCATCCAGGACATTCTACTGAGCACCGATAACAGAAGGAATGGAAATGGAGGCAGGACTGGTGGCTCCGATGGTTCCAGTATCCGGGCCCCATCTGGTCTTTACCAGACTCCAAATGAATAAACATCATATGCTGGAGATTATAAACTCAGACGTTCATCAGTAATGTAATTTCTATACTTCTACAAGAAATCTATACCATACCCTACTAATACAGAATAAAGGATGTATTATCTTCATTTCGTGAATGTTTACCAAGGAAAGTTCTAGTATACTGAGGAATTTCGGTAGAGGAAAATGAAAAACAAGAATCATTTAGGCTAATATATGCTATATTTGTTATAAGTGATGATAATATATTTGTAATTATTTTACAAAGTAATGTATCTGGTGATTATAGAACCAATGATAATTTGAGGTCATTGTTTCCAGTATACCTTAAATAGCAAAATATGTTTTTTTTTTATATTTTCCTGTGTCCGGTCATTATCTATGCATTAGTCATCTTTCAAATTATGGGAAATTATTGCATATGTTACTTTCTGCAAAAAATTGAGTAACATAAGACATATTTGATTTTAATTTGGTTTCATTAGTTGAAAGGCGAAGGGAGACAAAAAGCAGACTCCTCATTGATTTTTGCCACATCTGAATGATAAGTCAAAAGCATAATTCCAGGTTATTTATCAATTATGTGAGCTTATGGGCCTCTCATTTGTCAGGGTCATCAAGGCCGTCAAAGTTAATTTATAACACCAACCAAAAAAATCTTTAGCACCTTCTTCAAATGTTCAAGGGAATCTTAAGACACCATATACTGGACTGTTTCCACTAATTACATCATATATCTTTTTCTCGAGCTCCTTATAGGAAAACTATGAATAACACAAAACATTGCCATAAAATTTAGAGAAAATGTATTGGATACCCCTAAGAATTTCATTTTCTCTGATTAACAACCTTCATTTAGGATACACCTAACCATTTGTCTGTAGCAATCGACGTTGTGTTGTTTCAGTATGGAATGGTTTGGCTTTATTTGGAAAAATACATATACAGTGTACATATAAACGCATTTTACTGATGATAGCATATTATGTATACACAAATGCTGAGTTGCAATGTGGTTCTCATGGTACACTCAAAATGACTGATGGTACAAAGTAAAAATCAATTACAAGAGAGTGTAAAAATAAAAGCGAATTAAATACAAAAGAGAATGATTTCGTATTGTCTAAAAACAAATTTCGAAAGAACTTAGTACGGTCACTAACACCTTCGTATACAAAATAATCGTTAGTTACAAACACATGAAGATCAATAGCACCAAACTTATTCTATAACAACGATCTCACTTGTTTCTTAAAACCATCTTTCAATTAACATTGTTTGATTGACAGTGGAAATCATATCATAAACCTATATCGGTTTACGCAAAAGAACTCTCACCGAAACTTCCTACTCTAGGTGCAACACATACTAAACCATAAGCTATTGTTCCATAACTGTGATGATTATGAAGCATTTTAACGTTACACCTCATTGTGCCCAGAATAGAGATGGCTCAAAATCAACACAAATGTGGAACAAGAACTAATGATTTATCATGTGTTGTATCTAAAATAAGAGTTTTTGATACGAGTTCGTTTATGCATACCATTACAGTGTTATGGAAGGATCTTTCCCTGTCAGTCAAACAATGTCAATTAAAGTCATTTTAAGAAGCAAGTTAAATCGTTTCTTAGAGTAAGTGTTAATGATCTTAAAATGAATGCAACTGTTTCTTTATTGCTAGTAACCGTGACCTGTTCTTTGATTTTAGTTTTTAGTGTGACTAAGATGGATAACTGGAACAAGAAAGATTATCTATTTCTGGTTTGAGAAGAGAGTGTGACAGGACGATTATCTAGAGTCGGCTAACCCACAATAGACATGGATGGAAATACAACTCTGCACACGACATTTCCGCAAACACACATTCACATAGATGTGCTCATGGTGTAGTGGTTATCACATCTGTCTAACACACAGAAGGTCCCAGGTTCGATCCCTGGTGAGCACAGTGGTTTTACAGGCCTCCGTGATGTAGTGGTTATAGTTACTGACCATGAGTGAGCACAGGCCCACTCGGGGTTGGGCTATCATGGATTTGACTCATAGGCATTGCAGTCGGCCCATACCCAACTCAAGTGATCAGCCTCTCCTCAGAGCTAGTTGATAAATGGTTGCCTGGATTATTCTGGCGTGTGCGTGGGTGTTTGAGCGTGCATTCATGTACATACATAGGGGTAAAACAAATAGTAATCAAACTTACACAAACAAGTGCTTCCGTGGTTTATCGGTTGGCGTTGCGTACCACGATTCACGTACGAGCCTGAGCGAGTTCGAATTCTAGGCACGGCAGTCGGTCATCAGTTAACATAGCTGTTCATCTTCCCTTATGAGCTGATTGATGAATCGGTATGTGGCCTAGGTTTGAGTGTGTGTCTGTTTACATGGAAGTGTAAAGATATGGTGCTTATTATACAAAGATAAGAGATAGAAAGCTTTTATATGTGATTTTATGTAATCCTACGACGTTTCTTATAAGGCTATTGCAGACTAGAAGCTGCACTCCAGACGGAGGCAAGGAAAGGTGGCCTCCTTTAAGATAAGAAGCTGGTCGAATGCAATGTATTCTTTCCCGCCCATGGACGATGATACTCCCTCATCAAAGGTGACTGCTTCTCGCTCGCGGTGTTACCACTTGCAAGCGGAGTCCGCCGACACCTGTATGTACAGCCGCCCCCACTTTCAACCGGGACAGTCAGTGCTGTCAATCCTCTCTTTCTGTGAGGTGTGTGAAAGCATGGAGTATCGACTCGCTGCTTCGAAGCTTTCATATAGTGACGTAGGGTGAGAGAGCGAGAGACGACTGGGGCCGGCGTGTGAAGAGGTGACAAGGCAACGATGTAAGGATGGATGAGTGGAAAGGAATGAGAGAGGAGTACGCTGATGGTTGACACTCACATACAACGCAAATACAGAAATAAGTAGGACTAAGCAATAATTATAAGAATGATGTCAATAGCATTTTCGGACGTTACTCGTATCTTGTGCTAGTGGTCTGAATTATTTCATGATAATGCAGCTCTCTTCCCCTTCCTTTGCTTAGCACACAGGCACACACACACACACACACTCATAGGCCATATCCTTCCCTCCATCCACAGAGGCAAATCATCACCAACTCGAAGGTAAGCTTTACACCAGCTGGGTTTGTCGTAAAATTAATTAGCCATTTTGTTCTCAGTATAATTACATAATTACCCAGGAAGCTGTCAGACATTTTAAAGTATAATGAATATGAAAAATACTGTAGATAACATTTTGCATCACATCAACTGTTTCACGTAATGTATCACAGTTTACAGGCTGTAGTAAAAGTATGATATTTGCTATAGGGCGGCGGTGTGCATAGTGAGATGTTGTGATGTCAGAAGGGGTGGGGTCAGCACCGCATAAGTGCACCCGTATGTTGTGTTCAGTAAGTAATATTCATTATGGGAATATAGATACTGTATTGTGGTGTTGGTTTGGTTTGGATAAGGTAATTACAAGTTATTGCCTCCCGTCCGCTATTTCAAATTGAGATATAACCTGTGGTCCTTGTTTGCTTTCGGCAATGAGTTAAGCATGAGAATGTTTGCCTCTGTATGTTAAGAAAAAGTGATTTATACAAGCTCATCTGATATTTCTAATGATATGGGGAGTTCAGTAACAGATATAATAGATTAGTATTGTATAAGACAAATTTTATAAACTGGTGAAGTGGGTATAAATATCAAATTGTCGACTGGCAAGATAATGGACATTGTGTCTTTTTCCCATTCACTATTCATATTGTTAATAAGCTGAGTTATTTCAAAATTCATCTCCAAGGCCAAGTAATGTGAAGAGTTCCTTTAATCTTAACGATTAACGCCAAACCCTATATATGTATGAATCAATCATGACGACTCCGAGCTATTATGTGACCGATCCTGTAGTAACAATCACCACCACAGAACCTCACTCCCACCACACTCACGCCACACCATGAAAAAGCCGAACATTGGCTTCATCTTTCTTGACGTCTTGCATTACGCTGTGCTTCTTACATATTGCGTCCCCATCACATGTTCAACAATATAGGAAGCCAATGAAGTTTGTTTAATGAATATAGCTAATATCTAAGAAATGTATAATCACGTATGAACTCATTCATATAGGGAGCAGTCATGTACATACTGAAGGATTTTTAATATAAAACTTTAGGAAATTACTATTCTGCAGTGTTATATGGATTTTGTATTAAACATATTTCCTTTTATATATTCGACAATTACGTGTTACAATAGGACCGGCCTGTAAAAAAAAATTCTTAAAATAAAGCGTTCTGTCTATTGCATTTGAAAAATTAATTCACCGTGCAGAAAATTGGGGTTGTGTGCAGAATAGAGAACAGGAAGATACCAGTGAAGCGCTGTTAAAAATGACGTCCTACATAACTTCATCACTTATTTTATCTATTATTTTCTTTTTCTTCAAACGTCTTCATTTCGCTGCCTCATGCTAAGATTATCAGAGGCAGGCACGACAAAACGTGTTTCACTTTCCTCCACCCTCAACGCAACATTTTTCTTCCCACCACCCTCATCCCTCTACCAACCCCGTCCATGGTGATTCCACATCTGATAGTAAAATCATCATCAAGTAATGACATTATCATTCATTATTAGTCTTTGACGAAACCCAATTCCATTTATGACAATTTGTTATTTCCTACTTGGGTCGAGGATGAATAGCCTGGTCTTAGGGCCGGAGCTCAGAGGTTGATGTTGATTAAAGCCGAAGTGCGGCTACTTTATTGTGAACCCCTGCCCGTGATGTGGGCGGTGGCGCAAAAGAGGATGCAGAGTGCACGAAAGGTCTCGGGACTGGGCCTCAGTGATTGAAATACATTATAGATTACATAGTAAGAAGTGTTAACACGGTTTGGGCAACACAATGAATGATTTGGCATATTACATGGTGAGTGAAGTTTTACACGCCTCCGTTTACCCACGTTTGGCTTCGAACTCACGAGTCGATACTCTCAGGTTCACAGGCCACGGAGAGGAAGGAGTGACACCGCAATAACTTCTTGTTAATTTACCGAAGTCAACACCACGTACAGAGAGACTTTGCGGATACTAGTAACGATATGATAAGCAAAACTCCGGACAATGAAAGCTTGGAAGCAGCTTGAAACGAAAGCTTCGAGGTAGCGCCTCGGTACTCCCTTGGTCCACACCTCACGGAAAGGAAGGGAGGATTGACAACGCTGACTCTCCCGGTTGGAAGTGGAGGCAACACTGTACCTTCTTGCCCCAAGATGCTCTTTTATGGGGCTCCCGCAGCGCTCATGAAGTCAGCCACGTCCATTGGGCTGGTCTGCAGGTCAAGATGTACAATAATGTTGTGTCCTTGTGTATATGGGTAAGAGTGCAGGACAATAATGTATTTACTATAAAACGTATCATTATCTGCATGCTGATAACAGGAAATGATATCTACACTTCGACCCACGATGGGTTGGGGGGAGGGGGGAGAAGGGTAGGTTTTGTTGTAAAAATGCATTTCACATCCCAGTCTATTGCATTTTACGTTCTATTAGATACAGAGCACAATGTGGTACAGCATCTGTAATAAAAAGCCTCCAACGAACGATTCAGAGTTCAGCTTCTGACGTATGGAATGGTCCTGAGAAAATCGACAGGGACAAAACCAAACGAGAACGTCATTTATTTGAGGAGATTCAGTCGAACTCGGCAACGTGCAGCGTGCAAATAATGCTCTGTTTACTCAGTTCAGTTTTGCTGTCAACAGTGGTTAACACAGTGTGCCTTTAGACTGATGCTGTGAGCGGTGGTACAAAAGGGTTACAGAGTTCTTTACAGGCTAAACAAACTCTAAATCCGAGGAAACAAAGAGTTTCAGCACACTGTTAACTGATTTATTACATTATTACTAACGCATAGAAATAATTCTAGAGAATATATATTCAGGCAACAGGTTATCAGAGTAATGAAACAAGATTAACATTAAAAAAAAAGGGGGGGGGAAACCGAGCCATCGAAATGAAGTACGAGAAAAACATGGATAAAGGGCATTTCAAATGCAATAACAGGGATGAACCAGCTCTGTTGGCAGGGGCTTGACACGGCTGGGTACAGTTGCATCCCACAATACACCATTGTTTTGGTTCATACCAGCTCGCTTGAACACAAACTCTTGAACACTACTGAACATCATGAGCTTAAGATAACGTCACTAATCAAGGATCAGAGGATGTCTTACGCTATCATACGAAGAGGAAGAACATTTCATAGTACTACAACAAACGCGTGTGACACACTGGTGTTTTGAGGGTCTATAACATGCCACGAGCATCATCAATATTGCTGAAAAAAATCGAAATTGATTTTAAGCCAGAGCGTTTCCCGGGTTCCGAGCGCCTCTTCGTGTCACAAAGTCAAGGCTTCCTTAGTAAGGTTTAGTATAGGCATGACTGGCACTCACTGGGATCAAAGAACCAACAGATTTATATCTACAGTCACTCCAAACGAAGCGGTCCAACGAATTCATTGAAAATAAACAGAAGTCGTGACTGCGTAGGGAGCTCCGTCAGCTAGTCTTAAGAACTAAGATTTCGTAACTAATCTTCGCCTCCTCTTCTGTGACCTGCGGTGGCGGGGCTATCACTGTTTACGGCTGCACTGCTGCATAACTTCACCTTCGCTTCCCCGGGAGGCGGCGAGCTTGATCTCCGGAATGTGCCATTGCCTTTATCACATTTTCCGCAACACCAACGCTCACTGATTACTGTCAGGAGTGAGAGCGTTCCTTGAGAATCATGAATCACAGTATCTATAGAAACTAAGCTTTTATATATATATATATATATATATATATGTGTGTGTGTGTGTGTGTGTGTGTGTCACTGGAACTGACCACAAAAATGTTTTCTAAATCTAACTATATAATAATCTGTTTAGCGTAGACGGTGAGCTAAGCTTTTGTGGCCGTAAAGCAGACTAACAATCATCAGTAACATAAATATCAGTTTACAGGGGTATATCGTGTGAGATATGCAAGTTTTTGACGACTTTTTCGGTGTTTGATTCTTTGTGACTACGAATATAATCTATTTTCCTTTACTACCCACGGGGAAAGGCAGGTGGTTACTCAGTAAATAGCTGAGTACTTTGTTGCGTGAATATTATCTTCTGGGTAACGTCAGGATAGTTTTCAATACAAAATCCACAATACATTTTTTTTCAACCTTAAGAGTGTTATTCCTGATGAATTAGAGTCGTAGACTGTTTACAGTACAGAAGCAACATGTATTTAATGCTTTGTACACTGGCAAGACTACATAAGAAAGGACGATTGGCGCGAATCAATCGCTTAGTCGACTAGCTGTCTTTGCCAGCAAAGTAATCACTCCTACGACAATGACCATCCAATGTCGACTGAGTGTTTCTCTGTGTTGGCCAGTAGTTCCCCAGAAAGATGAATGAGAGATGAATAGATGCAGAAATATTATTGTGTTTCTTGCACATCAGATGAATAGAACAAGAAATAATGCAGTGAGACCAAGCTGACTTACAGAATTATTATGATTATTAAAACTTCATAGTTCGTATGAAGAGCACAAGGATCGATGTTTTCACCGGGA
This sequence comes from Panulirus argus, assembly GCA_038088735.1. Taxonomy (NCBI): domain Eukaryota; kingdom Metazoa; phylum Arthropoda; class Malacostraca; order Decapoda; family Palinuridae; genus Panulirus; species Panulirus argus. Next base: position 4,868 of record JAYMFT010091357.1, on the reverse strand, counting down.
AACGTTACAAAAAGGATATGATAAGATAACGACCGTTGTGGGTACTTTACAGTGGAATACCCAGAGAGAGACATGTGCAGCGCCTGCCGACGGCCGTAACATCCTGTCATTCCTCCCCTCCTCCCCATCCCTCACTTCCTCCCCCACTCCTTTCCTCCCTCAATCCGTCATCGCTGACCTGGTTTATTCCTGCTCCCCAACATCTTCCTCTCCGCTTCACCCCCCCTCTCTCTCTCTCTCTCTCTCTCTCTCTCTCTCTCTCTCTCTTTCTTTATCTATCTCTCTCTCTCTTTTTTCCCTAACTTCTCTCTCACGACAGCGTGAGCCTTTGCATCATTCCGCGTCAATTTATCCTTTCTCCTCTGATCTCTTCCTCTATTTTCTTGTCCTTACACCCATTATGCTTTCTCCCCATTTTTTTTTTTCTTCTCCCTCGATCCTTGATCTCTCCCTACGTCACCGTCCTCCGTAAAGTTCCTCCTTCCCTACCCACACAACTCACCATCCTCATCCCAGTTTACCATCAACCCTGCTACCCCGACGCTGACACACTTTCCCAACACATCCGCCTTCCTCACCTCCTGTTCTCACTCCCTTACAACCTCTCATCCTCCTCCCCCACCACGCCACACTAATCACATATAACCTATTGCTCTGGGTTTGACAATGACATGATAAAGCTCGATGGAGGGAAACTTTGTCATTTATGTAAAGGCTTTTCCTCATAATGCATTTTCGTACAAATGTATCTATACCTGGTCACCTATAAATCCAACATATAACCCAAGATTCCTTTAGTTATCGATATGCAGTGCCCCAAACAAGACAGTTCTCGGAAGATTCTGAACTCCTGCAGTTAAGAACTTCGAAACCTGAGGGCGGTCGAACCTCAAGGGTTCAGAATCTCGCCTAAAGCAGTTCGACGATTCAGACTCGTTGCACTTCCGTCCGCCGCTGCTGTACGAACATGAGTGAACATATATGGGTGTGATTTGGAGTTGTCTTATATGCCTAACGCAATTATGCTTTCTAATGCAGTTCCGTCACGTTATGAGAGACACCAGCGTTGGATGGATTGGCAGCGTTGCCTCACCTAACCTAAACATACCAAGACGCTCCGAACCGCTCGGTACTGTACCGAGTCACCAACTGCTATTGTGTCGCTGAATCGGCAAACGATCGTCTATCGCCTCCCACCCGCGAACCAAAGGCATAAATGTGAAACTAACCCAGCTATGGTAATGAATTTAAGCAAGACAAACACCAGCACTTGCAAGTTTAGAAAGACATCCCTTGAATTATAACAGAAATTAAGACATGTGGCACTACGTTTTCACTTGCCAACAATGACGCAGTCAAACAACCGCCCACACCCAAGGACCAGGAGGGAAGATGTGGGGCATGCCGTATACACTGTAGTACAGCTGGTGTGTGATATGAGTTCTATAAGTAATGATACTCGAGTGAAAAGGCAAATGTTGATACAAATACGATCACGCTATCAACTCGGATTTCCGCGTAAGTTCCGTTGATTCATTGTTCTGCCTTTCGTGTAAATACGCTGTGAGAAAATTCTGGTGCAGGTGATTTTGGACAAAAACATCAGATGAAGGAACATTAACAGGAAAATTCAGAAAACGTTTAAGGTAATAGAAATATACACTTCCGTAGAAAGATCCGGTGATCGAGTATATGAACTCACTTAACAGGTTTGGGAAATGACTCTCGTAGAACTTGCTTTAAGCCACGAGTGATCGTCTCTACCTTGCAAATGGTATCTGTGCCATAGCTGGCTACTATTACTCATCTACCCTGACAGTGAGTAATGAGTCACGAATGGAAACGATGGAATCGTGTTTTTTGCTATATTAAGAATGAAGACCAGAGCATTAATAGTTTTAATCAATACAGTGACGTTATTGTGACTTGCAGATTTATGAACAATATGGAGGATGTGTAGCAATATGGTGAAAGGACTGGTGAAAAACGTGGTGCACATTTTGCCAATACAGTGACTAATGGTGAGTATGGTGAAAAATAATGAAACAAAATGAGATTGCTAAACAATGTAGTGGAAACATTGTATGATAAAGTAGGTGGTGAATAACATGATTTTTTTTTAACACAATGAACTGTGAAAAGTATGGCTGAAATACCTTTACTTGAAAATATTATGGAAAAATGCTTTCAAATCACGCAAAAGATGGTGATTTAAGTGGTTTGTGGATACTATTTCAAATCAGTGATAGCAAAAGACTTATGCGAAATACAGCAATCAGAAACATATATAGTCCGTGAATATAATGCGATACTTGGAAAATTTGTTAAAAGTTATTAATTTTCTGGCGGCCTCGTCACTCGTGACTGATGGCTGTCATTTCCCTACACCTGCTGGGCGGCGGAAGGTAAGTACCATAATTATGTGTAATTTATTCATTTCTTCTTTGTTGGTCACGTTTTAAATAGTTTTTGGCTGCCGGGCATCGGACGGTAAGTACCACAGTTATTATTATTCATCTATCACTTTTTTGTTGGTCATGTTTCACTTGTTTTAGGCTATAAACAGAATGCTGCTTGGCAATCATATTTCTGGTGATTCCAGGTTACGTTAGACTCTGAGAGTTTGGGCCATATCTAAGGTCATTATAAGAACATAAGAACGAGGGAAAGTGCACTTAGGCCTATTGGTCCATGCCAGGCAGTTCCTTTTCACACACTCCCATTCACTCGTGTAGCCAATGAATCTGCTGTACTTGTAACTTTCTATAGCTTTGGGTTAGGTATTCTACTCATCGTCATCTCTGTTCTGTACCCGTTTAGATAGATAGATAACTTTATTGTCAGTTTGCAACATAGCAAGGTTTACAAACTAAAATTCTTTTTGGCCAGAGCTCCATATTAAAATGGTACAAATTTCTACTGCAACATATCCAACTAACAAAACAAAGAATCACAAGAACGATTACTCTGACATATTATATAAGGTATCACACAATTACTATTCTATTTTAAGTGGTTAAAAAGTACAATACTCATTGGTACAAACGATTTCTTATACCTGTCCGTGCGTTGAGTAGGCAGAGTTAACCTTCTCCCAGACCTGAGGAATACATAGCAGGAGTGGAGAGGATGGGATGTATCTTTCATGATTTTATAAACCTGCTTCATTGTCCCTTCCTGGTACAGCCTGTCAATTGTATTTATTTCTGCACCCAATATTCTCGATCTCCTAACAATTCTTTCAAGTCCAAAATTTCCAAGTTTGAAAACCGTCGTTGCGGGTTCTTTGTTGTTTGGATTTTGTTTTTTTTGGATAGTTTATTCGTATCGTCTTTGTTTTGACTCTGTAAAGTTCACTTTTGAAGCTGAGACAGACAGTACATTGGCATTATTAGACTGTGAATATAACCTAAGATGTAGCATATGTCGTAAATCCACAAATGTCTATTCGTATTTTCACTATTACTCTACTCCTCACGATAAAGCGAAACGTTCTGTGCTTTCCTTTGCGTCTTAGAGCATTCATTGATGATGAACTCTGTAATATCTGTGACGTTGGTTATGAATTACAGTATCCCAAACATTTCCCTGATTCAACTTGTAATCTTGCTAGAAAGTCTTTTTACAATGTTCAACCTAAAGAACCATTTGTGAACAAAAACTTGTTAGCATTACCCTATTGTGAGAATTTACTTAATGTTCATGTCTGTTAATTTTCTTTGATATTCATGTAGTCCTATGTGTACTATGTCCCCTGTAAAGAGTGAGATCAGTTTACATTGGTCAAACTGGTAAGGTAATTAATATCAGGGCGAAACAACATAGAAACAGTTTTAGGTACGGTTAAGAATCTAATGCATTCTTTCTACACCTCAAAGACTTTGGTTACCAAACTGACTAAACCAGTGTTAAGGAGAGAAATGTTGTTGAATCGCCTCTTATCAAACATGGTAGAGATATTAATACGATTCCAGCTGTTGGTTTATATATATCAAATAGTTCTGTAGATTAAAAAAAAAGAATAATGAATATGTTTCCCAGAACACCGGTTAACCCGAGTTCGTAACCTGAGAGAGGTGAGGTCTTCGAGGGTGACCTGTGCCCTGATCCCTTCACCTGTTTCTTAATTCATATGCCGGCCCCCCCCAGTGGCGTCTGGTGTATCCTATTCTGGTTCTCTTTATCTGTATTCAGTCCTGGCGATGTAATTATACAAAAGCGCTTGACAATTCGTATTTTCGCTTTCCTTGTGGTTTTTGCCTGTACCTTATGTACACACACTACTTGCGTACCTTTCTGCATATATATATATATATATATATATATATATATATATTGTAGAAAAGATTTATTAGAAAAAAGTTAACATTCTGGCGGATTAGGCCATGAAGCTAGAGGGGAAGAGAAAAAAAGGAACAAATCTTGAGGAATTTTATTAAAACAAGAGGGAAACGCGGATTTGTGGCTGGCTTGGGTGTGCCACCGTAAGAGCGTTCCCCTGTAGCGGGATTTTGGGTGGGGATTTCCTGCAACGCCATCGACTCGCTTTCAAAGGGTTTTTGAGGGCTCTTGTTGTAGATTGTACAGCCGGGAACTGTCAAGCTTACTTCCTCTCCAGAGTCTCTACAGCTGAAGCAGTACCAACATTGTGGATGAAGCGGAGATCGGGTTTCGGTTGGCTCGTAGAGTTGAGGTGGGGAATAGTGAGTACTACTCGTGTTGTGCTTCTTACTTGATCGTCGGGATCAAGTCCTTTAATTCAGTTTCATCTATCTATCTATCTATCTATCAGTCTATCTATCTATCTATCTATCTATCTATCTATCTATCTCTCTATCTATATATATATATATATATATATATATATA